>VNJO01004512.1:0-21131 GCA_008042535.1 Drosophila tani
AATTGCAACAGTGACTATATGTAAATTGGCGTAGATATGTGAAGGTATTATGAATATCTGTCTTCATCTGTAATATATTTTTAAATTTAATGAAATTATTACAAATGAGGCTCAACTATTCGTAAAAACCAAACGAAATTTTGCGTGTAATGATCCATTTACGGCCTCAAGTTAAAAGTGAAAAATAAAATACAGAACTGCGAAAAGTGAAAATGAAAGAAATTTATAGCAAATTACATTTTTGTGTGCAACTCAAAATGCCATTCACGGTTTATTTTCTTATGTGAGAATCCAAAATTGTATAATATGGCAAACAACTAAATTAATATACAGAAGTACAATCATTAAAGCTAATGAAAAATAACATTAGGCATGCAAAAAATTTACACAATTTTGTAAGTAATTTAAAAAATATTCAGTTAGCTATACATTTTCATTATTTGTAACCGATTTAAATATTGGTGCACGTTATCTTCGCAATAATCTGGCAACTCTGTCGACACCATTTGAATTTTTTAAGTTATCTTTTTCGGTCTAAAAATATCTACACACATTAGCTTCGTCTCTCCCTGAAGATAGTCATCTCTTTCTAATTTCTCGCATTCCTTTTTGTCCCTGCTACGAATGCTGCTAACGAAGAAGAAATGTCAAAATTGTTGTTCTTTTCGCGGAGTCGTTCGGTTTTTAAAACTTGTCGCGAGTGGTTTGCAACATATTTGTTGTTAACATTTCAAGGCTGTGGATGGGACAAATACTAAGACTTAATTATTAGTATTGCACATTCCCCATCCTGGCAATGTTGGCAATGACCTTATTAGCAAAATAAATATATAAGTGTTGTTCGCGAATAAAATAGCCGCAGTGTTCTAAGGCGTTTTCAAGTGCAAATCTGTGGTATTTGACCAGAATTGCACTTGAGACGACCAGAATAAGGCGGGCTAAAATCATCGAACCGATAATTTAACAAGTTTTAGTGATAGCTCGAATTATGCCATAATGCGTATGTCGGAGCAGGTGACAATGGGCCTTACCAATGTACTTATTGCACTTACCCCGGCATGCGGATTTGAAGCAACAATCAACGGGTGAAAAGTGCAGTGAAAACTATTTCCTGGATATGTTTTAGGACGGGATCTGTGTCAATATGTAATTATTTATTATTATTATTATTATTTTATATTGCACACTTACCGGCTTAATAATATCTAGGCTATTCATCAGAATTTATATGGGTTTATCTCTAGTGAAAGTGAAGTGTTGGACGAAAGCATTTGTATTTGCAGTCAGGGTAGTGCGAGCTTCAGCTCTTTCATTTCGGTAACTCCCAAAACCAAATTTTCCGAGTGTGTAGAACCGGATTTATTTAAATTGTGTATTTGTTCAAATTAAATTATTCTAGTTCTAGATATTTTGAAAAACAATTCTACAATCGCGAGTTCAACAGTCAAAGGACAGGCGCACGGCAGTTTCGGGATATTTCTTCACATAAGCTTTAGTATTTGTTTTAAGAATGTATTAAAGCTTGNATCGCGAGATCAACAGGCAAAGGACAGGCGCACGGCAGTTTCGGGATTTCCCTTCACATAAGCTTGAGTATTTGTTTTAAGTATGTATTAAAGCTTGTGTGAAGAGAAGTTTCTATTCTGTAATTGCAACAGTGACTATGTAAATTGGCGAAGATATTATGAATATCTGTCTTCATCTGTAATATATTTTTTGAAGCAACAATCAACGGGTGAAAAGTGCAGTGTAAACTATTTCCTGGATAATTTTTAGGACGGGATCTGTGTCAATATCTAATTTTATTTTATATTACACACTTACCGGCTTAATAATACCTAGGCTATTCATCAGAATTTATATGGGTATATCTCTGGTGAAAGTGAAGTGTTGGACGAAGCATTGTAACTCCCAAAACCAAATTTTCAGAGTGTGTAGAACCAGATTTATTTAATTTGTGTATTTGATCAAATTTAATATTTCTTGTTCTAGATATTTTGAAAAACAATTCAACAATCGCGAATTCAACAGGCAAGCGACAGGCGCACGGCAGTTTCGGGATATTTCTTCACATAAGCTTTAGTATTTGTTTTAAGTATGTATTAAAGCTTGTCTGAAGAGAAATTTCTATTCTGTAATTGCAACAGTGACTATGTAAATTGTGTGTTTTTTTATTTCTTATGTGAGAAACCAAAATTGTATATTATTCAAAACAACAAAATTAATGTTCAGAAGTACAATAATTAAAGCTAATTAAAAATAACATTAGGCGTGCAAAAAATGTACACAACAATTTTGTAAGTAATTTTTAAAAATTCTGTTAGCTATACATTTTCATTATTTGTAACCAATTTAATTATTAGTGCACGTTATCTTCGCGATAATCTGGCAACGCTGTCGACACCATTTGAATTTTTTAAGTTCTCTTTTTCGGTCGAAAATCTCTACACACATTAGCTTCGTCTCTCCCTGAAAATAGTCATCTCTTTCTAATTTCTTGCATTCCTTTTTGTCCCTGCTACGAATGCTGCTAACGAAGAAGAAATGTCAAAATTGTTGTTCTTTTCACGGAGTCGTTGTTTTTCGGGACCGTTGCCCGGCATTCGGTTTTTAAAACTTGTCGCGAGAGGTCGATAAAAGTTAGTGGCATATTTGTTGTTAATATTTCAAGGCTGTGGATAGGACAAATACTAAGATTTAATCACAGTATTGCACATTCCCCAGCCTGGCAATGTTTGCAACGATCTCTTCAGCAAAATAAAATAACCGCAGTGTTCTGTGTCGTTTTCAGGTGCAAATCTGTGGTATTTGACTAGAATTGCACTTGAGACGGCCAGAATAAGGCGGGCTAAAAACATCGAACCAATAATTTAAACAAGTTTTAGTGGTACCTCGAATTTTGCTATTATTCGTATTTCGGAGCAGGAGACAATGGGCCTTAACAAAGTACTTATTGCACTTACCCCGTAATGCGGATTTGAAGCAACAATAAACGTGTGGAAAGGTCAGTGTAAACTATTTCCTGGCTAATTTTTAGGACGGGATCTGTGTCAATATGTAATTTTATTTTATATTGCACACTTCCCGGCTTAATAATATCTAGGCTATTCATCAGAACCTATACGGGTTAATCTTTAGTGAAAGTGAAAGTGAAGTGATAGACGAAAGCATGAGCATTTGCAGTCCGGCTAGTGCGCCAATACATATTTATTTAATAATTGTATTGCACACTTCCCGGCCTATAAGTGTGGGATGTTACTACTTGTCCAAAACAAAATCAATTTATATAACTTCGTTTGCTTTTTCTTAGAAAACGAAATTCCGTTAATTTCGAACCTCTGCAAGAGTAAGCGAGATGGTGGCTGGAACAGTTCGAACGGAGCTTTTTCCATTCCTCTTTTGGTTTTTTGTCCTCTTTTTTTTAACTCCAGTTCTGCTTGTACCAGTGGCGTTGCCAGATCGGCAAATCGATAACAAAGCAGAGACAACGGCGTTTTTGGTTAAATTTAGCGTGAGTGATAAATATAATTTCATTCTTACTTAATCTAGGAGCATAATTTATTCTACCCTTCTAAATGATGCAACTAAGTAATAACAAGCGGTGAGGCGAAATAAGCAAATTTAATTAGTACGCTCGCCTGGTTGCATTTATTTGCACGTCATTTACCGTTTTGGCGGAGCCTGTGGCCGGCCAGTCTATTTTGCTCTTGTTACCGTTTAATGATGGGATGGCCATTGGTTTGGAAAACTAACAAGTAGGAGCGTAATGAATAATGCCCGAGCACGCGCGAAGCCAAGAGGTGTGAAATTGGGCACACTTGGGCGGTACTTGGAGCTTCTTTCTGGATCCTAACTGCACCAGATGACCAGCGAAGGAACGGTTTTGGCGGAAGTGCAAGTACCGTAAGTACCTCATCGATTGCAGCATTGCTAGCCCGCTTTTTAACTAATACTTCCTGGCAGTGAGAACTTGCCGTTCGTGCTGATAGCAAACACAATGACATAAATGTTTGTTTTGACAACAATGCATCGGCAACAAAAACAACGCCGCAAAGACAAGATTGCATAATTGCTTGTAAGATTTTGCGCTCCCACAATTTCTCATTTTAGTCATGAGACAAAACAACCGGCTGATTGTTATCTTCCAAGTGCGAGAGCGAGAGAGAGCGTAGCGGGAGAACAAGAGCGATCCTTTTACTGCGAGTTCAATGCCGCGCTCTCGCTCCCTCTCGTTTGTGGAGCTTTTCCAGGCTGCAAAAGCTGCGCTCTGCGTGCGACAGAGATGCCCGGCGCGAGAGGCACAGTGGGCCATTTGCCGCATGTTTGTTTATATTTCAGCGTTTTTATCTAAATGCATATTCAAATATGCCCATAAATTGCAAATAGCACTTTCGTAATTCTCTGCTTTATTTATGCACTGTGAACAGCCAGCGGCCAGCTATCGCCCCGCTCCCAGTCTCCACGCTCTCTGACTGATGATCTCGCAGTGTTGGCGTTTTGACTTTATAATGGGTGAGTGTTCAAAAAAGTTGAGTACTTCACCTAAATACTATAACTTTATATGCATACGTCTTCTAATTTTTACTTGTATTTGATTTGAAAAAAAAAAAAAAACGCCGAGGACTAGACACTTGATTCTGATAGCTAATTCTGTATATTGGTAATTTCAAATTAAAAAATTCCCATAATGTAAAAAATTTGAGAAGTTCGCTGTCAAATAATTATATATGGCTTCAACTGGCACTTTTCAAGGCTGAATAAAAACTATACCATATATGGCCCTAATCGAATTAGTCCAAACTGAATTTGGCTTTATTAAAAATAATCTTTGGAGTGGAGTACATCATTCATTATGAAGGAGCAATGTGGGACCTTAAGTTCATTGGCTAAAATGCATTTTAAAAGCTTCCTATGCTTACATCCACATCGGAACACTATATCTTATAGCTGCCATAGGAACGATCGGTCAAGTTATATTAGAAAATATGAAAACCTGCACAAATTCGGTGTCTTATATATAAATGATTTAGACTTTTCAGTACATTTTTTTCGGTCGGTTTTTTTCTTTTACAAAGAAATTACTTTTCAAACGATCTTCAATAAGTATTTCTCATACATACATCTGCTACTAAAACTGACTTTTAAAACACTTATTTTATTTTTACAGAAAAACCCCATTATCTGCTTATCTTCATTTAATCCCTATATATTTAAATGAATATGTACAAACAAAAGTTTGTTAGTCAAGTCCCACAGCACTTAAATCATAACTAATGTTAACTGCTAGTTATTGGTCTGCTGGCGTTCTTCATGGTCCAAGTAAGTTTTAGGAAACCATTTTATTTACTCGCTCAGTCTTAACATTAGAATTTTCCCACCTAGCCGTTTTTACCTCGGAAATGATGAGGGTAGCACCACTGACTGGCAGAGTGGCTCTCCCGTTTCGCCACCATCGCGGCTGCAGAAGTTCCAGCCGAGCCTCAGTTGCCTGGCGACTAGCGAACTGCTTGGACGTGCTCGTCGGTCCCGCCTTGAGTTTGAATTCCTCCCAGCCAGCCGACAAGTAAGCCCCGCTCCGTGCCGAGTGTTGAGATCTGTGATGTGATGTGTGTTCGCGGCTCGTTTCGTTTCGTTTCGTTTCGTTTTTTATTTGCCGTTGTCATTTGGTTTTTGATTTGTTGAACGGTCGCCGCAAGCCACTTGACGGCGCTCTCGGCTCCGGGCATTCTCTTCTGGCTTTGTTTCATAATAATTTGCTGTGTGTGTGCGGTGGTGAACAACGAGCAGCATACGGTGTATATATATATATATTATATTTGTGTCTGTGAAAACGACAAAAGGCCAAGAATACAAATGAAATGCTGGCCCGCTTGTGGAGCATGTGCCGTTCGTTCGGTCGAAATGCTTATAATAATATGCCGTTTGTCTTTCCGTTTTCCCCGACCAATTAGATCCGAAATTTTGGGGAAATGCTGCTTTCAATGCAAATGTGGCGCTCTCTGTGGCTGGCGGCCCTCTTCTGCGGATTAGCCCAGGCCAAAGGTAAGCCCTACTCAATGTACATATAAGCTAAGCTCGGAGTGCAGGCGAAAAGCTTGAGAAGCTCCCATGGGAGCTTCATGATGTCATTCCGTCACTCGCAGTGCGCAATGAAACACAAAATGAATCTGTTTTTTATTTTTCGTTTTCGTTTCGCTAAACCCGCTAAAGTGACCTCGTTTTCGGTCGTGGGGTACACACACAATTTGTGGCCATTTGGAGTGATGGCCGAATCTAACGATCTTCGTTTTGGGCGGGGGCGGGCGGCGTTGGGGCTCTTTTTTTTCGGACCAAAAACGAAAGACTGAGGCAACGAACTTGCTCGCTCGCTCGGGGACTAATGAAGTTGGGAGCGTCGTCTCAAGTGTGGCCCTGTCATGATTCACTCCGTCGCCGCTCTTCGGCGACTCTTCTTCCTGCCATATATGCATGCCATATTCCCCGAAAGCCCTAACACATTAGTCATTAACTTGGCTGCCCCTGCAAGCTGCCTTACACAGGCAAGACAGCTAAACAAACCAACCAGCGAGCGCGGCGAAAAAACAAAAGACCAAACAAGACACCTACACAAACACACAACTGCTGGCTGGGAAAGGAACATGACACGCCAAAACGAACAAAAAAACTACGAAAAAAATAAGAAACACTGCCAAGGCAACAAGATAATATCGACGAGAAAAATTAAAATGTATAAACTCATAAAGCCCCCACATTCACGATCGTCCCGCTGGTCAAGTATCGGCTGGTTGGCTTATTAAAAGGCAATCAGAGAGGAGAATTAACAGCTCGCACTTCCCACCCTCCCTGCCACCTTCGGGCAGCTTGATAAATGCCAAGTGCAAAAGAATTACGCGAGAAAAATGAAGAAATAAAAGCGAAATATACAGCCCAAACATAGGCGACATTCGGCTCGTGTAGGCGAACTGGTTGGTCTCTGGAATTAAGATGCAGCCTAAAAATACACAAAGCCCCAATACACGATACGAATACATCTCTCTCTCCGTTGGCGCGGATACACACCGCAGACAAACAGAACAGCAGTGCTTGTATAGGAAAGCTGCAGACGAGGCTATAATTTACGGGCGAACCAAGCGAGACCGAGAGTCCAAGTCCGAGTACGCGTCCGATTGGCGACTGACTGCTCCAAGCCGAGCTCCTCGGCGGCGTTCTCCGCTTAGTCAGCAAGCGGCAGCCAAAGCTGAAAGCTAAATTATAACTTGCCAACTCGGGGGCCGCTGATGGGGGCGTGGCTGCTGGGATAACTAAAGCGAAACTTTTGTTTGTCTGCACCATTAGGGAAAGTAAAAGTCCGAAACGAACCGAAACAGATCCAACGTGTTGTAACTTCAAAAAATTAATATTCGAGGTAGATGAGTGGAGATTTTGTGGTTTTAATTAAACACGTCAATTATAGTTAGAGTAAACATGAATCTTCAAATTAATTAATATTTTTCAGACAGCGAAACTTGTAGTTTAAATTACAGGCTTTTGGCTTTTTGCCTAGGAAATTACTATTCTGTGGGTTATTTTGTTTGATTTTTTAATTATACCCTCCTTTAGCTTATTTTTAAACATTTTAATGATACGTAAACATCCCTTCTTAATATTATTTTTAAACATTTTAATCCTTTCCTTAGACCAAGTTAATAGGATAATCATCATCATGGGTGTGTATAGAAATAGTAAAGCATTCTTGGAATACACTTTTTTAGCATTTTTTTATTCTTTTAGTGAATTAATAGGTTTTAGACAGTGAAACTTACAGCTTAAATTAAAGGTTTACTCCAAGCCTTAAGGTTCGCTTGGGAAAGTACTATATTGTGGGTTATTTTTTTTATATTTTAATTATACCTAAACATTCCGTCCTAATCTTATTTAACTTTTAAACGTAACCTCCATGATCTTATTTTTAAACATTTTAATCATTTCCTTAGATCATAATCATCACTCATAATGTGTGTATAGAAATAATAATGTATTCTTGGAAATAATTAAACAGATATACATTTTTTGAACAATAATTTTTAAATTAGTTAATATTTTTCAGACAGTGAAACTTGTAGTTTAAATTACAGGCTTAGTCCAAGCAGGAGGCCTTAGGTTTGCCTTGAAAATTACTATATTGTGGGTTATTTTGCTTGATTTTTTAATTATACCCCCCTTAATCTTATTTTTAAACATTTTAATCCTTCCCTTAGACCAAGTTAATGGCATAATCATCACTCGTATCACTTCTATACAACATAGAAATAGTAATGTATTCTAGGAATTAATTAAACAGATATTAAGTTTTTTATTACAACTAAACACGCAGTCGTTTTAGAAACATATTTCAGTCCTCATTCAATTTGGCTGAGAATGTAATGTAATGTAATGTAATTAACGTGCGGCCATTAAACTTTTAACGTTGTATTCAAAAGTCTCGTAGAAAGACAGCTTGCAGTCGCCAGCTTTGATTCCCGATACTTTACGACGGGCGTTCAGCAGCAGCCACCGGATGATGTCATCGCTGGAGTAGAAAGAAGCTCCACAGTCGAGTGCACACGCTGATGGCCGAGGGAGGACGACCTTCCCCAAGTGATTATATCCACCCGCCGCCTTCGCGGCCGAGCTGACAAATCATCGAACTGTGATTAACTCGTTTAATTGCAACAACCACACGCGACCTTGTGCAGCGTCCTCATCGCCGGACGACGCCTCACCATCAGCATCAACATCAACATCAAGATCGTTTAATTTATGGCCAGAACGAGCGTATGACTTAAGAAGCCAAGCTGACCAAGCTGGCCATATAAATATATAATAAATTGTCGTTGGCCCCGACACAGGGTCTGTAAATCCTCACTCCCCAACGGATGAGTCTCCATTTAAATAACATGCGAGACAGGCCAGCGATCGAGCATTGTCGCATTAAGACAAAACATTGACATTGCATTGTGAGCGGGCGAGGAGCCCCGAGAGAACATGGAGGAGCGCAGCCAGGCCAGGCCAGAACAATAATGATCAGCGGATCTGTGACAGCCGGCCGAGAGTTGTTCGCCACAGCCACAGCGGCCCAAAAGGACAGCCAGCGAAACGCTCGTAATAATAAAGAAATTGCCAAAGTCTCTGGGCCTCCTCGGACTCCTCGGACTCCAGGTTCAGGCCCAGGTCCAGGTCCATGTTCGAGTTGCGCCACATTATGCCAGCGGGCTAAGGCTCTTTGGCAGACTTTGGCTGTGGCTAAGAGTTGGACGTGTAGTCGCAGTCAGGCTTTAACTCTGGGATGACCACGATGATGATGATGATGAAGCTGATGCCACACAAGGCAAATAAACCGCTTTGGCTTCGACTTGGTCTTGGACTCGGACTTGGACTTGGATGTTGCGGCTTTGGCCATCGACTTGACTTCGCTTTACATTTTTGCCTTATGTGTGCGAAAAATGCCAATTTTAGAGCAAGTCCAGCTCTTGTGCTGTCCAACTGTGTGTGTGCGAGTGTGTATGCCAGTGTGTGTGAAAAATTGCCCGTCTAGACAAGCGCAACAGGCCGTAGCAGCAACAACAGCAACAGCAACAGAGCAACATCGGGAAGAACAAGAACAATCAAAGCCTTTTGCTAAGCTAATAAAATCGAGCCGCTGCCTCGGCGCAGACTCGTGTCTGCTACATTGATGCTCCTGAACGAACCCCTCGAACCTGTCCTGTCCTTCTGCCACCAGCACACTTAACCCATTAATGGCACTCAGTGTTGCTGTTGACCCAGAGAAATGTTTCGGTGAACAAGTTTGGGCCTCTTGCAGTGATCAATCTATGGGGGTTTGTGTGGGAAAACGAATAGGAGCGAGGTGCGAGGAAGAGTTTTAAATTCTTAATCATTTGCAGGACTTTCCAGCTTAAATAAGGAAGGGTTACGGGTCCTTCTCCTTTTAGCACATTTAACCCATTGCTTTTGACCCAGAAAAATGTTTGATCGAGTTTAGGCCTCAATCTATGATGTTTTCTGATAGAAAATTAAGTTGCAGCTCTTTACTATTCCCGAAATAGTTTTTAGACCTTAATAATTTCCCGTACTCTTATGGATTCTCATATATATTTACACTTTCTCCTTCTTGAGCTAATATTTACCTCTCACCCCGCAAGGTTACCTGGGGTTAAGGTTGTCGGCTCTAACAATGCCTCCTGCACTCGGGCCCCCTCTCACATTACATGCCTGCTGTGAGTTAGCTGGAAAAACCCAGCCTAAACTCTGCGAAGGAAGAGGAGGATGTGGAGGAGGAGGAGGAGGAGGAGGAGGAGGCGGCCTGGCCAAGACCTTCGCGGCAATGGGCAGATTAAAAGCTTGCGATAACAAATCGAGCAAATCGAATAGAGGCGGCTTGCTTTAAGGGCTCCTCTGCAGACCTCCGATTGCAGATCGAACTGGGAGCAGCAAGTTGGAGTTGGTCTGGCCAGCACACACACAAGTACTCCGGGCCAAAAAGAGTGCGCCCTTTTGGCCGACTGGTGGCCGCCCAGGCATTTGTCATCGAGTGCTGGCCATCCCTTTGTTCGAGGGCGTTTTTTATTGAATAATAATCCGATTGCCTGGCGATCGGACAAAGACAACTTCACTTGCATTGGCCGGCCCAGAACCGAGCGCCTTGTTCTTTTGTGGCTTTAATTAGTTCAGCGGCTTTGGGGGAGCGGCAAGCGGCCAGCGGCATGCAGCGATTGGCGGTTACCGTTATGCACTGACCGTTTTGGCAACAAGGTGGCAGTCGAAATCGGAGTTGCGAGTATGCAGTTGCAGTAACACAAAATCTGACAAAATCGAAGTGTGCAACGTCGGGGAGAGGCGGCCTAAAAGGCTTTCAACTCTTGCTGCCGCTGCTGTCGTTGTTGTGGCCACTGGCCACCACCGTTTTGGGCCACAATCAATTCGCGCTCCGCTCCCAAGGCAATTCCGATCGGTGGTGGCGACTCCGAAACACATGTGCGGCGTGTGGCGGCGCGAATTGCGTAAATAAAGGAGAAAGGGGTACTGGGGGATAACTGTATACGTACTCTGACCACTAACGGGTTTGGCACTCCTCCTGCGGCAGCCGTTCGCCGCTCGCCGCTAGCCGAGCATGAGGCATGCGTATTACACAAGACTAATTGTATTAGGCCAAGATGCAGCAGCAGCAGCAGCAGCAACAACAGCCAACAGCTAGCAGCTAAGGCCACATCAACAACCGCAACGGCAGTAACTGCTGCAAAATTTGCATGTTTTGCATGTGGACATGACTGCTAAAAAGGCGAAACTGAGTAACTTTATGGGAACTCCAGACAAAGGCCTGTGGCAAGTGATTCATATACTGGAATAAATGCTACCAAACGGGATCCAATATTCAATACGAGAACTGCAATTGAAAGAAGAGCAGTCCTAAATGTAAGCACACGACCAGATCAGTATTGATTTTCTAGTTTTACCAGCTTTTAATTGGGTATTTCTGGCCTTAATTAAGTATTAATGTACTTCTAATGTGTTTATTTTATTCTGATAAAAAATATTTCAGGATACATATTTATAAATGTATCTTTGTTTATGGTTCTCGAAAAGTCAAGGGATTTTTAACCAAAATCCTATCAAGGTAGCAAAGTTCGAGCGTAGAACAATGGTGCCTAAAGCCCTGAGTCGCGAGTCAGCAAGTTTCTATGCACAGCCTCTATCGACACACGCACATTATGCACAGAATGTTAATAACGTACCAGTGCGATCAAATTCTAATTTTGTGCCTAAATCTATAATTTATTTCAGCTATTTTGTATGCAATATTTAAAAAAAAATTATATATTGTTTTGTCATATCAACACACAATGTCAATGTATTGCCTGACCACCACAGCTTAATAATAGAATTATATATTCAGTATCTTCTCTATTTTTATTAATATTTAACATTTTTTGGCTCTTTCCCTCTATTTTCTTTGTTATTTAAAATTTTGTATATTAAAATATTGTGGTTATTACTATTTATATTTTAATGATTATACAGAATTTTAATTTAAAATGTATGTATTTTTAAAAATTGAACTTTTTGAAACCCGCTACATGCCCCTGAAAACCTTAATGGAAAATCTATTAAAATCTCTTTTCACATCAGATCCTTGATCAAATTCTTATCGTCTTCACAGCCTTTAAACTGTTAGTCACTTTCGCAAACAGCTTTAAAACCCAATCACCTGCGCCTGGTGATGGCATACCACAGATTCTTGCTATTTGGTCATTAACTTCCGCTCTCATTTCTCACCAAGAAAATTTTAAAAATAAAAACAGACAGAGCGTCGCTTTTAAGAGAATTTGTCAAGCGTTGCAAGCGGCCCAAAGGCACGGCGAGCATATTTATGAGGCCTGATAAGCCGCCGACTGGAGACAGCGGCAGCAGCAGCAGCAGCAGATGGAGCAGATGCCGCAGATCCCGGCCTGACTTGGTTGGTTTATGCGTGTGAAAGCCGCCCGAGGGGACAAGATGGAATCTAGAGCAAATATTATGTAAATTTCCAGCTGGCCAGGGGCCACAGGGGAGGAGTAGGAAGTAGTAGGCGCTGGAAACCTGTAGCTAATCCTGGTGGGCGCTCGTGGAGAGCAACCTGCTTACCGTTAGAGCCAAGTTGGATTCAGCAAGCGGCTCGCTCGTTGGGTTTTTAATTACCAAATGCGAAATGCAAGCTGCGTAGAGCGTTTCAAACGCAGCCGACAGGCCAAGCTAACGGAGCACCGACGTCCACATCCACATCCACATCCAGAGTCACAGTAAAGGCGCCAGAACAGGATCAGCTGCACATGGAAATTAATAAGGCGTAAGAGAAAGAGGAAAGCGGAGCCGAGTGCGTAAGCCAGCCGACTCCCCTGGGGCAGGCAGCAAGAAGAAATATGGCTTGCCACAATTGCATAATTTATGCGAAATTTATTTAATCTATTAGAAGCTCTGACCCGCGACGGTGGGGAGCGTTCTTCCCCCTCAGTCCCTCTGCGGGATGATAAATTGCATGTCTAACTGCATGTGGCAAATTTATCATATTTATTTGTTGTCCGACTCTGCGCTGCAGTTGCTTTGTTCCCTTCTCGGATACGGATTGATCCGACCGAGCCTGGCTGATGTGGGTTGCACATTTGAGGAAATCTAAGATGGATCGCCCAAAGGCCAAGGGTTACAATGGTGTTGTGGCGCAATCAATTCTCGATTCGCATATGAAAAGCCACATGGTGTTATGTAAGCGATTGGCGGTCCAATATACAATTCTTTGTCCGCGAAATTCAACCGAATTCGGTTTGCGATGAATAGATTTTCGGTTCTTTGTGAGGGAGGAGTCATTGACCGACACGGTCGTATTTCTCTCTTTTTGTTTTGGCTTTTTAAATGCGAAAAAGATTTACATGTCCAAAGGCCGCATGCCAACTGCAAAAAGTGTACAGTAGCTATTGGTTAATAGGAAATGCATCAATCTCTGGAAATAAGAAGTTTATAAATCTTATTTAATTTGGCTAATAATAATAAAAGATTATTGTTATGATAATACATTCAAGGAATAAGATTTTAATTTGATCTCTTTTCTTTTTTGGCTTTTTAAATGCGCCAACTGCGAAAAGTGTACAGTCGATATAGGCTTATAGAAAATTCATCAATCTCTGGAAATAAGAATTTTATTAATCTTAGCTTATTTGGTTATAATAGGAGGTTTTTTTTTTGGTAATATTTTCAAGGAATAAGATTTGAATTTTTATATTTTATGTCTGAGGTATATAGTTTTAGTTAATCAAGAAAGATCTTTTTAAAATTAAAATTAATATATAACCTTTTTTGCTAATTGGAGGTTTAAGTTAACTTAGGTTAAATCCAGAAAAATCGAGACTCTACGACTATTATGCCAGATTATAGATCGTTTTGTCAGAAATAACATATACAGCTGTATATGGTCTCTTTAGTATACATTGGCTCTACGATTAGTCCTTAGCGTGTCACTGAATTCAGACTTGAGAATTTTAAGTGCACTCTTCGCAACCAATTTAGTTACGTTTAACGCTAGAAACCAGAGATGGGATTTTGTTCTTCTCTTTCATAAATCAGTAATGTTTTTTATTAAATTTAGAAATTTGTAAACTCTAGTTCAAAGTCTCCCTCAACTGATATCCACTGTACCTGCGCCGCTGTCATCGCATGTGGCTTCAGCTGAATTCACAACACAATTTGCACACGCACGCACCAAAGTCAATGACATTGCAAAAACAAAAAATATCCACCAGAATGAGAGAGAGTTGCTGTTGTTGCCAGTGTTATGGTTGACTTTTAATGACAACAATAACAAAAGCATTAAAGTGAGAACACCAGAAGACCAGCAGACGGAGCTGGCTTCGAGGCACTCTTTAACGTCAAGATGTGGTTTCTATTTTCTTATCTGGGCGCTCTCTGCCATTCATTTCGCTTAAAAGTTTGCCATTTAATTACCCGCGTCTCGGCTTTTGATGGCAAAACTCATCAGTGCATGGAAAACGGTGTCTGAGAGGTCTCGGTGCGATAAAATCAGCAAAAAATGCTGTTAATTAATTTATTGAATTCCTTTCTGTCCAAATTCGAGCCAAAACACAATTTACGAATGCGAATGCGAGTGCGAGTGCGGCGGGCAACTGTAAAATTCCAGACAGCGGCAAATGAACTGGATCAGGCTCATAAAGTGGCAGCGATGAGGAAAAGCTTCCCAGCCAGCCAGAGAGCCAGAGCTCGAGCCCGAGCCCGAGCCGGTGAGCTAACGAGGAGCCAGTTCGTGTCCCAACTCTTTTGATATGCGCCTGCCTCGCACCGCCTGCAGCTGCTCGCTCACAGAGCGAGGAAAGATCAACAGCAGCATCAGCAGCAACACGTGAATGCGTTTGAAGTCCAAATTACATGGCAAACGGGGAGTTAACCGCAGCAACCACAGGCGAAGGGACGGATGGCGGTAGGCGGTAGGCGGTTGGGCCGGTGGGTTGGTAATTGAAAAGAAATGCCCAAGATGCATATCCCAAAAATGAGCAAGTTAGGATGCTATAGTTGGGGAATCCCGACTATAAGATACCTGTTGGAACTAATTTATTTTAAATTTATTCTTTATATATATACTCAAGTATTTGGGCAACTGTTTCAATGTTCAGTTAAGGCTAAATCTTTAACCTGATCAATAAAAGTCTGGTGCTTAGAGTGTCATTTGTATCTTTCACGGTTTGAAAATGTCTCGAGTCAGAAAAATGTCTGTACCCGGCCTCTGCCGGCACACACACAGTATGGGCAACACGCCAGTGCGGTCAAATTGTATCATATTTTGTGGCCAATTCTATTTTTTTTTGGAGTTTAATATCAATTATTTTAGTCCAGGTATTCTTTATGCAACATTTTTTTCATATCTAAACGTTTGTTCTATTTTTTACTCACACAATACACCACTGCTCTACATTAACATACAGACCGACCCTTAATTGTAAAATTTTAGTGATGTGGAGTTCCATAATACTTTTTTAGTAAATCTGTTTGGTTTTCCGGTTTATAAATGTCAATTTAAGGTGGCAGTTGCTAAACTGCCAGTCAAAGATGACGATTATAATTATTGAAACCGAAAGAATTTGGAATAATAACCCAAAACTTGTATAAAGTTCTTAACTTCCAGAAAAGGTTTAATAAGCCTAAAAAAGAATAAAGCCTTTTGTATAATTAAACTATATATTTGGGAACTTATATTTAATGATAACACTAATTTTAATAGTCGATTTATAAAGTTATTCCCTAGAGCGATGCTAAACTCATTAGTTAGTCTTAGGCTAGCTTCAAAACTAGCTGATAGCTAACGATTACAAAAAGTTATAAGTACATGTAAAATATACCCTTCGACTCCTGGATGTACCGTGTATTAAAAGAACAGCGCATCAGGAAACGGCAGCGGGCGTAGACAGTTAGCCGGCGGTCAAATCAAGCAATTTGCCCGAACCCAGCCCAACTGCCAAATGCCAGAGCATCCAGGAAGCAGGCGATGCATTCCATTCTCGAAATGGTTTCGCTTTTCTTCAAGGGCAAATTGGATTTGGATTGGCGTTGACTTGGAGCCATCTGACGACACACAATACCTTCTGCGGTTGCACTGGACAGCCCATAAGATTTCCACAACTTGTTTGGACTTATTTCCATCTGGAGATCGGAGTTCTTCCCTAGCTTCCCTTAGCCTGGCCGACGAGTGTGGTGGCTTCAGCCAGCATTCATTCAAGCTGCGAGTATTTCCGCAGAATTTCAATTAAAATGTCGCCCAGACCGCTGCTCCTCCCTTTCGTTCCCGCAATTAAAAGAGCCGCAGACGAAGGCAAACGCAAACTCAAACAAAATAGTCGAGGAGAGGCGAATAGACAGAGAGATATAAATAAAAGGAGAAGAAAATGCTGTTAATAATGCCGCTTGGCATGTCAAAAACGGTTATTAACGTGGCCAGATGGCCAGGCATGCGATCTACGCCAGGAGTATTCCACACTCCATACTCCATACTCCATACTGCATGCTCTATCCTCCAAAGTCTACGGTCCACAGTACCTCGTCCATGGCCAAGTGCCTTTCAACAAGTTTGTACGAGCGGACAAGCGATGACCGTGGCCAGATGCAAGTTAACCCGCAGCCCGGCCATAAACTACGCACTTATCAAGATGCGTAGAATGGAATGTCTACCCAAAAACCCAGTTGGACAATTATAAATCAAGCTGGCCCACTCGGAGCGGCGGAGTCTGTTTCGGCTTCCCAGAGAGCTCTTCCCTTTTCGGCATTCTGTGCCTCCTGAGCTGCTCCACGTTGTCGTCGGCACACGCAATCATCGCGCACCCGGCCAAATAATAATGTCAATTGCAGGTGTGGGCCAGAACACGACACCGGCTCTCCGTTGCTCCTTGATCTTCTTTATCCCGCCGTTCCGCGGTTGGATGGTAAATGCCCAATGCCCAAATGTGGCCGAGACAACGCCCACGGGTAACGATTTTGGGCATTAAGGCTCCAGCTCCACTCCGCCATGCAAAGTAAAATATTACCGCTTTCAAATAACCCATCCTGCGTCTGCTGCAACCTTTCTGGCCGCCAACTTTGGAGTCCGCGACTGCAATAAATTTCCAGGTTGTTGTTATTTTGGCTGGCGGTCACTTGGTCAGTCGGTTGTCCCATATATGTGTGTGCGAGTATCGGCGAGTGAGCTGGGGCAAACACTGGGAAGAAAAGTTACTTAGTCTGGGATATATTTGAGACTAGAAATTCAAATTAATAAGAATAAATTTCTCTTTTAAATAGAGGCACCAAGTTCTGGGTCGTTTACCGTGAGCTAGAGCTAGGGGTACCCAAGAATAAGGTAGATATATGCTAGGGGTGCTGATATGAGTACCCATGAAAGTGGTAGTTACACGGATACCCATGTTAGATCTTTACGCAAATTAAGTACATATTCTAGGAACAAAGAAAATAAATTAGGGAAATTTAAGAAGGCTTTTGATAATTTATTACTTTACTTAACATGTTGTTTAATTTAAGTTCGAATCGCTTTACATTATTATGAAACTGAGTACAAGGTCAGCTCTTTTATTTTCAATAATAATTATATTAATTTTATTTTGTTTGACATAGCTTTTGTAAGTTAATATGTTAAAGTTATATTTGTATTGTATTTAATATATTTATTATTACTCAAAACATTTCTGAACACAACTGTTACGATTGGGACTTGAGTTCAGGACCATCAAATTTATAGTTTTGCACACTACCCATCGCTCCACAGAGGCAAATAAGACAACCCCGAAAACTCTGAAGGGTTCTTATTGGGCTTTAATTCAAGGGTTATGCGACATTATTAATCTATAAATCATTCTGGTGTTATATATGAAATTGAATGTACTTACCTAATCAAGTTTATTATAAAGGCTTTAATACTTAATTTTTAATAACATCTAAACAAGAAAACATGCTATTGTATCATTTTTATTCAATGGTATATAAATTTCATAATCATAAATATTTATGCCAAGAACATAATGTGAAAACTTATGTAGATGCTAATTGATTATTTTACGGCAAATATTAGGTAAAGTGCGATGTGAGAATGAAAATTTTTCTGCGTGCACCTCGAAAATGTTTCTATTCCGTTGCCGGTATGGACACCTTTGGCGGGTTGCTGAAGGCGCTTGGGTTGATTAGCCTAACCCCCGAGGAGATTTATGTGCTGACCCCATCGATAATTGTGAGAGCTCTTCTTGGCCGAGATGCTGTTCCCGCGTTGTGGCCACAATTAGCAATTGGGTTGGGACTGGGGCCGGGGGGTTCAATAGGTGTTCGATCCTCGAGTCGGGTTCCCCATAATCGTTTGATTAATAGCCGATCGATCGGTGGAAAACCAAACAAATTTTTGTGTGTCATCGCCCACAGAAATGTGTCAGATTGGAATCGGGACTCGAATGGAATTCATTTGATAAATGAGATTTGCAGCGCTGGCACTGCGGCGATGATGGCGGCAATGAAACTCTCGTTTGCGGCAGCGGCAGCCACTTTTATGGCCAATTAAGCGTAAAAAGGCATCAGGCCTTGGCAACAGCAGCAGCAGAATCCGATGCTGTCGTTTGGCGATTACATAAAAAGAAAAGGCAATTATATGCCGCATCGGGCACAGAACTCTTCCCTTCTCTTCTCCCGACCTCGCTCGCTATCTCTTGGCCATCTCATGCGTTTAATACTGACGAGTATGGTAAGAACAGAGGCGACGGCGACGGCAACAAGAACAACACTTTCTCGTGCCGGCAATTGAATTAATTCGTATGATTAGAGCCTTTTCCAACTATTTTCTTATTAATTTGTCTTCGCTATACAGTTAGTCAGAAGCCGAAGCACGTAGAGCTCCATTAGCCGGTGGTTATTCCAGAATTCTCCCAGTCAGTCCCCAGTCCCAGTCCCAGTCCCATCATCTCTGTAAACGCATTCCGCCTCCCTAAGCAAATGACTCAATAGGCTAAGAACAATGCCACTCGCTTTCGTTCAAAACTTCTTAGCGGTAAATACGGCTTTGTCTTCTCCCATTTCTTCCCGATTTGGATCTTGTTGTTGGCGAGAGCAATTTGGCTTAAACAACAGCCAGCAGCTAGCGGCAGAGGGAGCCAGGCGTGTTGGCCAAAGCGGAAACCAACAATTTAGCAAGTGCTGAAGCGCCGCCAACTGAAAAATGTGTAAATAAGCGAATGAAAGAGTGAATGAGTCGACTGAGTGAATACGGTCTAACTTGACTATGTTAGGACTAGAGATTGTGTGAGTTTATGAAGTGCTTGCAGATAACATATGTTAATTAGAAGATTATTAACTAAGATTCAGCCAAGTTTTGGCTAGTTTGAATTTTTAATTAGAACTTTTCGCAGTTCTTACATAATATAATATTTTTCTGCTACCTCTTAGGATTCAGTTCTGTAACATAGAGAGGTTTGATTTTAAGTATTTTTTCTACCCGATACTCAAAAGGGGTAATGTCACCCGACCCAACAAACTATAAAAATTCTTTATTCGCCGTCCGAGTCGATTTAGTCACGTCCGTCTCTCTGCCCATAAGAAACAACCGATCCCAGAGACTATATATTTTATTTGTGCTGAATTCTGAAAATTTGAGTACAATTGGATTTAAAATATGGGAGTTATTGCTCAATATGTTGTTTAATATCCATTTCGCTCGCACTAGCACTCTCCTCAGGTGGTTAGTCAAGTCTCAAACCATGGATTTGAGATGGATCGAAATGTATTATATTATTTTATTTATTTCTGATTTTATTTTTAATGTCGATTGAAATAATCGTCTTGGGAGAGATGCTAATCCAAGCCATTTCGGACGGGCCACTAAGCTTTGAGTACCGGGTATTTCACAGTCGGTCAGACTCTACTATTGCTTTCTTACTTTTAATATATGTATGTATGTAAATATCGGAATGGCACCTTCATCATGGTTTTACTTAAGACGTGAGGGAATGTTAAATAAATTTAAAGAAGGGAGTTGGTGAAGATTTTATTTAATTTTTTTTAAAGAAATGATTCCTTCAATGCTTTTCAATGTTTCTAATAGCTCTACATAGGAAACCATACCTGCAAAAATAATTGTTTGGGTAAATCCGATTAAATTTAATTTGCTTATTGAAGCTACATGGGTTTCCAGATTTTAACTGAAAGCACTGTGGATTTGGAAATTTCCGCTGATGCAGGCTGCACCAGGCGGCATGGGTGAGCAATGAACGTGACGTGGAAATAGCGACAAATTGTCAAGGGATCGGAGAGAGAAAAAGGGAGCCGAGGACCGGCCGGCCGTGTTTACAGTTACGTCACGCATTTGTCATCAAGCCGGGCTAACAAGGCCAAATTAATTCAAGCCAAGTCGGCGCTGCAAGCAACGTCGCGTAACAAGATGATGCAGATGCAGATGCAGCAGAGTTGATTGGCTGACTGCCTCTCACCTTGGCAATTAATAAATTTAGCCAAGGAGCCCACCGAAAACCGAACGGGGGAGACTCAAAGTCAGAGTCAGAGTCAGAGTCAGTCAGGTGGCCAAGAGCCAGATCGGGCCCCGTCATGGGTTCGCCGGGTTCCGTGTATGCACATGAGGTGGCAGCCGGGAGCAGCTTTTTGCATGCAACATTTCCAACGTTTACATTTACATCTGTTGACGCCGACTGAGCATTAAGCTTATCCAGCCTGGCCCCCAAACTCAAAGTCATGGTCAGGCCGGCATCCGTTCCTGCGGCTCGGCGTGCTTACTGTTCATCCGCTCGCTTCGGCACTCATGTCTAAACTGTTGTGTAATTTAATTAGCCAGCTGCGCATAATGTTCACGCCAAGTGCCAGCCGGATTTACCGTTCCTGCGAGATGGAGCGGCGCGGGATCGCTGTGCATCTCATGTTTTAAATATGGCCAAATGTGCAGCCAGTTGTCGGCCAAGTTTTGGCCGCCTAATCGATCAGGCCTCTAATTTAAGCGGTCAGGAGCTGGGAACTGCAACTCATTGGCTCTGTTTTTGGCCTTAATGCCTGGCTATTGATTGACCCGCGGATCTCACAGCTTCCGGCTACTGGAGTCGACTTGA
>VNJO01004515.1:0-53589 GCA_008042535.1 Drosophila tani
TGAAAAACAAAAATTATTTTTCTTTTACAGAAATTAAAATTTTAATTTGAAAGTAGTGCCCTATCGCTGTAGCGTGCGACACGAAAAAACCGTTTTTTTTATATAGCTAGTGTGAAATTTTTTTTTTTTTTGATTCCACTTAATTTTTAAATCATAATCATATTGTACTTTAATATACATAAAAAATTAAAATTATGTATTTACATGAATATATTTTTTTTTGCACATTTATGCTTGTAGCGTGCGACACTTTTTTAATTCTACCCAAAAACCGAATTTTTTTTTCTTCTCATTTTGCTTGCTTATTCACGTACTGATAAGAAGAGCATCAAATTTGAAGATTAAATACATAAATGCCCATGACTTCTTCAAATTGGCCAGGAAAAATATACCTAGCATTTACACTTAGTATGTAAGTATCACTTACATTCGAAATACCACAAGTTCTCTGCTGGAGAGATGGGCTCACGTATCGAGCATACCACGAATTAAAAGCAATTATTATTTTGCATCATATGAGGAGAATGCGTTGTTAATGGCGTTTACGGCAGACTCAAAAATTAAAAAAATTAATTTGTAAAAAAATAAATTGAACATTTCTTTATATATTATATATTGTTATGAATAAAAACTGTTAATAAATACATAATATATCAAAATAATTGTTAAGCACATTTATGAATATAATAAATAATGTTTTGTTTAAGTAAAAAGATTTTTGTCTTATGTTAATGCCAGTGGAAAAAGTGTAGCGTGCGACACGTAGCGTGCGACACAATGGGTTTACGGCTTTTCTAAAAATCCGTAAACATTATTAAGACCAAACTATCGGTTTTTGTCTTCTAATATTCTTAACTTTCTTTAGGAGATTAACTTTCATAGTGTTCATTTTGCATAATTCGCTAAAAATTGCGTTTGAAATGAAAATTTTGAAACTAACTTCCACTTTGTGTAGCGTGCGACACGTCACAATTTTATCAATTATTTTCAAAACAGTGACTCCAGTCAAATTGAACCTTATTCCCTCCGAAAGTACTCTCAATTCACTCTAAACAAATAACAAAAGTTTACGGTAAATCTTTAAAAAAGCCCCCCAAAAATTTATTTTCATTAGCTAAAATCGTGCGAATGTAGCGTGCGACACGTGGGATTTGCCCATATGCAAACCATTTCTACTATGATGAGTTCTAAATACCCTTCTTCGCATATATTTAAATAATATTGATAGACCACCTAAAAAGCTAGTTTAGGAAATTATCGTGATCAATATCATATTAGAAAATTCAAACCTGTATTAAATATTAAAATAAAGTGCCAAAAACATCGATTTAAAATCGATATCAGTATGCAATTCTTTGAAAAATCATGCCATTTAAGGTTCGTGTTTTTCCAAAGAAAAATCCCACATAAAGAGCTTATGTTTGTCTTATATGAAAAAAATACCCAAACTTATGGTATATAATTATGTACATCCACGATGAATATGTTTCTTTTATTAAAATATTATTTAATAATAAATAAATAATATATAAAAGCCAACCCCCTTCACAAGCCGTGGGTACCCCTTTTTTCGGATAGAGCAAAAGACAAAACATTCCGACACAACGTCAAATTGAGTTATATTAATTGACTCATATTCAGGCAAGATGGTTCATTTGCTGAATGGAGCGTTGGGTGGATTGGATGGCCTATTACCCCGCCCCACCCCGCCCCGCCCCCAAAAACCAAGGTCACTTACACAATCGCCTCCACTGACACTGAGATTCAGATGCAGATCCATAGATACATATACACACATAGAGACAGATTCATTCGAAATGGAATGGAAGATTTTGAGGCCGGCGGAGGACTGCGATAGATATTTTCCATGCGGCGGAAATGGGCACAAGGCGGCGGGCGGCGCTGCCATGGACCGGAAATGACAAGTGCAAAGTGTGAACACAAAAAGCTAATCCACATCGGGAGCCGAGACTGGTTGGTGGGGCCCTAGACCTTCTTCTAATATGCACTCGGGATATCTGCTCGATAAACTGGACAAAGAACGGCCGCCCGAGGGTAATAATCAGTCGGGCGAACAATTTGAGAGCACTTCCAACGGCAAGAGCTGTTTACACGATTTCTAAAAATAAATATTCTCATATTGCCACGAGATTTGACCTCATCGATAAACAACGAATCGCAACGCAACGCACCGAGCAAGCTGACCAGGGAAATGGAAGCGGGAGGGGGGAAAAGCCAAGGAAAATTCGCTCGAGTGCCGCGATGAGCGGCTTCTGTACTCTAGGGGAAAGTGCTGGCAAATAATGTTGCTGCCTGATTACGTATGGATTTTTCCACAACGGAATGTTGACGGATGGCTGGTAATTACCAAAGGCAAAGGAGCATACGATTTGATTTACTTGAAACGTGTTTAATATACATCAATTTATTTATACATAAATATCTCTGAGGCCTTTGGTTAAGTTGGGTTTTATTTGCAAGTTAAAGAAGCACGCAGTGCAGATTTTTGCACATGACTGAGTTTGTGCCTTGCTTCTCCCCCAGTTATGGCTGTGAGGTGGGGAAAATGAGTGTGTGTTGTGCATCTAATTAGAAAAGCAGTCGCTGTAATTGGCAGCTGCAGCATCAGCGACTTTTTGTTGGCTTTGGGACAGGGTAATAGGGGACAGGCCCAAAGGAGGTTTGTGAGAGTGTTCAGCCTAACATTTAAAATTCTTTTAGTTTCATGACATGGATAAGTTTGAAATAATAATAAGAAAATAGTTAATATATAATAGTATAATATTGATATTGATTTAACAGCGTGTTAAACTTATTTTAATAATGTAATGTGTAAGTGAAACCTTAAAATAAATACAGGAAAAACCCAAAGCAAAAAGAACACGGCCATATGTTGATGCTCCTTGCTGTTCTTCCTCCCCGTCGAGATTCATTTCCAGGCCCCTAAATGATGACAAACTTGCTCCTGACTTGGCCAATTAGTCGGAAGTTGGAGTAACCGTTTGAGGGCACGGAGATAATTAATCGCACACTCCGAAGAAAGTGGGGAAAGTGGAGAGAAAGTCAGGGAGGAGAGCGGCTGGGAAAGTCATTTCTCATTCTGCCGAGAAAAAGGAGCGACAAAGAAGCGTGCAAAATACTTTGCTCCAACGTGTCAGCCAGCTGGGAATCTGTCAGATACACGCACTTGGCAGGGCTCGATTTGAATGCAAATTTCTTGCAGTGCACTCGGAGAAAATCCAACTAAAAAGCAGGACAAAGAAAAATGAGTTCTTCTTAATATATAATAGATTTTACAGAGGCAACCTAAGGGAAATCTATTGTTATTCCAATTTCAGAGGTTTTATTGGGGCTTAAAATTTAATACTTATGTGAAATAGCTCCCACTTGTTAGCATACTTTTCTTCGAGTGTGTCTTAGACTCCTGCAGCTGACATGACGAGACCGAAAACCGAAGGCCCAACCCCCCCAGGACACCGCCACACCACCGCCCATAATTCCAACGACCTCGGCGTATCTGCCAAGTGAATTTGAATCTGAATCTGATATTCGTCGCGTCTCCCTCTGCCGCCTCTGGATGTCCTGCGATGTCCTTTTCCCCAGGACAGACGCCATCTGCCGCGGGCGGTGCGTATGCTCCAAGTATCAGACGGCCCATCCTGGCTCCTTTGCAGGACGACGTACACAAGAACGAGAACAGTTATGCGCCTTATAAATGATTATCGTGTGCACTCGAGTGCCGGCGCCATCAATCAAGTGGCTCGAGTGCAACAGGATAACAGGATAGCAGGCTAACAGGATCCCTGGCACTCGCGTCTCCATTTGGAATCGCTGGTGTTTGCCCTTGCCTTGCAACTCAAAGGCGGAACAGATCGTATTTGCAGTAAGCTCATTGCCAACTTTGTTTCTGGTATGTATCTTGCCACAGCTCCTTGGCAGAGTTATTAACGGGGATTTAAGGATTTATTTGCAGAACTAAAGCTCACAGAGAGAGAGAGAGAAGCCATAGTTTAATTTAAAACACTCGAAACACGAAATTAAAGTCCCCTAAAAACCCGAAAATTCCTAATCAAAGAGCATTTAAGCCTCGCCCCGGTACAGTGGTAATTCCATATCGGTTTCTGCGGGTAATTTATGCTAATGAATTGCCCCCCTCTGGCCGATTACATTACCCCGGCAATCAATCCGTCAATCAATCAATCGGAATACATTTACCGCCACAGCCTCTCGAGTGTTTCGAGCTCATTAATGGCCTGGCCTGGCCTGGTCTATATGTGGCTCTCTCTTTGCCTGCTTGTTGGCTCTCCCTTGGCCCGGCGTCTCAATCAATCTAAAAAATTGTTGAATTTCAAATCAATTTAATTGGCATTTTATTGGCCCTGTCCACACCCGGCCCGGCTCCCTGCCAACTGCTCCCGGTCCTTGCCCTATTCAGTTTTTCGCCAGCGTTGGCACATTTCCTTTTTCTAAGCCATTTTTCTCCGCGTGATTTTTGATCAATTTATTTTGCGGCTGGCTGAGCGTTAAACTCGCGTCCGAGGACCTCGATTTTCCGCTTTCCGCTGCCAATTTTCCACTGCACCTGCAGGGCCGCGATTTACGACGCGAGCGACGCCTTACTTGCCACTTATGTAAGTGCTCCCTGCCTCAGAAAATGGGAAGGGAAAACCCCAATACCCAAACCCGATTGTTTCCCCCGAATGTGTGTGTTTGCTTCTTTTTCAATTTGAATCGAAAGCGTGCCGGGAAGTCAATGCCAAGGAAATGGATAAGAAAAGCCACAGTCAATGTGCCGGGAAAATTCGATTCGAACGAGAAGTGTGTGTGGCACGTAGTCGGAGGAAAAAGTCACGGGAAAATGCACGTCTGCATACGGGATGCAGTATCTGTTCCATCTCAATATATATGTGTCCCATCTGCCAGAGTCGTCCCGGTTTCAAGAAGTCTAATTGGAAGCAAATTCTTGGTAGTATCCACAAGTGGGTTCGAGTTACGGAGAAGTGGGTTTACTTTGAAAACTATTATTAGTATTTCAGGGAAAACTATAATTGTACACAACGCTTTAAAAGTCAGCTTAGGATATATGATTCCCAATAAATACAAACATACGTAAAACATTAGGAGTTATAAGTTCCTTAAAAATGTGTTTATTTATTACAAATAAATCCCAGACCAAGAAGCAATATTTTATCAATAAATTAAAACCCAAATAAATACTAAAGATAAAATATATGAAACAAAAAGATACTGGATTTTACAGATGAGATAAGCTGAGAAATAGATGCAAGATGCCTTCTCCGCCATGATTTAATGGCCATCACGATAAAGTTAGTTGTGCTTTTTGTCGTTTTTCCAAATTCGAATTCGGGAATTTATGATTTTCATTTTCACCCGCCTCTCTCCGCCACTCCCCCGAATTTTTGGATAGTTTTCTGATGAGTCAACATTATGGAAAACGCGCATCGAGCATCGCAAAGCCATGACCAGCCATTTATAATGATAATCGCGTACGTGAGTTTCCATTCCGATTTCCCGCTTTCCGCTTTTCCGCTGCCGCTGCGCCAGGTGTGATCCGTCGGGAAAATTGTTTGGCCGCGGTAGGTGCGGGGTTTTCGGGGCAATCGAGCGAACGAGCACTTGGCCAAGTTGAACTGGCGGTAATCGAATGCGATTCCGAATGCGATTGCCAATGCGAATGCAACTCAGCCAAAGGCACTTCATCAGAGTCATTCGTTTGATTTGATTTTGCGTGGGTGCGATTCCCCACCAGCAACCAGCAGCAGCAGGAGGACGCCAGGCGAGGTCCATGAAAAATGCAACAAGAGCCGGGGCTCTAGGACATACATACGTGAAGAATTCATCGAGTTATCGGCATGGAGAGAAATGAAAGACAAAAATTGTGAGGAAGGTTCTTATAAATATTGGTTTACAATTTCCTTAAATATTTTCTAAGTAAATAAAATAATAAATAAATTATCTATTTCCATTTTCTTTATATTTCCCTATAATTTATATTATTTTTTCTTTATTTTCAGTGCATCCTGCTACTTCTGCTTTTCTTATCCTGCAGGCAATGCAATTACGCAATTTATGAAATTACGACAGCCCAAGTGACTTTAGCAGCAAATTCTCCTTCGACTCGCAGCGGAAATTGCTGTCAGGATATCTATGGCAGCCCAGGCAGCAGCGGCAACGGCTACAACAGCAAAAATGGAAATCTAAGCTGATGATTGGACAGAAAGGAGGATGTGTGCCGCACATGTGAGGGCGTGGCACCACCATTCCGCTGCATATAATAATCAAATTATCAGTTATGCCAACTTGCAGCTCCGTCCCGGACCAACTAACGATGTGATCAAATCACAAATTACATTAAGAGTTTTCAATTTGCCACTGCACACTCCGGAGAATGCAGGGAAATTGTCGCTAATAGGGCGCGAAAACGGAGAGATTTCCCCCACTCGAGAAAGTAACGAGCAGCAAGGAAAATTGCCCCTATGAGCTTCCTTTAAAAGCTTAAGTTATACCAATGTCTTATGCATCATTATATAAATAAGGAAGAAACTAAAGCCGTATCTCTAAGGGTGCAATCAAGAACAAAGCACAACTTCTTAGTTGCAAGATGCCAATTATGTCAACAAAATATGAATTCTGTCAAAGCTTCCTTGGCTCGAAAGGCACTCATCTGTGCCCTAAAAGATTGCCCCTGGTTACCTTGTTGCCAATCTCTGTTTTAGCCATAAACTGCAGCTGGGACAGAAGCCGAAACCCGGATACAAGGTTGCAGCCAGGATACAAATATAGGTGCCAGAGCGAGGATACACTCAACACCGTCTCAGAAACAGACTTGGACACAGAGACACTAGAAGGACACGTGCTTGGACCCTCCCTGAGTCGCACCCTCAAAAAGCCTTTCGTCATAATCATAAAAAACTGCTTAGCACTTTATTTTGCGCATCTGCAGCGACTGGAGAAACACGTGGGCGGGTAGCGTAGCTTTTATCATCACTTGCCCGTTGAGTAAATAGTCCGATTTCAGTGGCATTGCAAACTACGAGATGGCTGAGACACATACGTATCTGTAGGATATCGGAAATAATATTAAATAAATTTACGAGGCAGCTGTAAAATATCTAGCGCATTTTCAGAGATTTCCTTAAAATGTTATCCTTTTTCTTGGCATTGATAAACTGTGTAAACACTGCGCTGCAGCAGTTACTTACTTTGCACTTTGTTTTCTTGCTTTCAACTTAAACAAAACTTGAGTGCACAGAACAGTAAGTTTGAGCATTGAGTTTAATCATTAAGCATAAAGCTGATCTCTTTAAAACCCTTTCTTATTGTTTCACAAATCAAAGCTACAAATAATCATAACTCTGTCAGATGAGGCTTAATTTCAATTCGGAAAGCTGTTTTATGTTGGGTTTTATTTAAATAATTTACCTGCATACTTATTTTAGAAATTTACAAAAATTAATTTTTTTTGTCAATTTTGGACAATTTTAATACCCCTTATAGAATTTTGAAAAATCGTCCAAAATTTTTATTTCTGATATTTTTTAATGTTTTATCATATAATAATTCAGATTTTAATGGAAAATCAGAAAACATACGGCTTGTGGCTATAATTTGATTTTTGGCCATAAAATGACCTGAAAACTGCCTTCATCGACAGGGTGTGATCCTCATCAAGAACTGGCCACTAACAGTGCCTGATCCTCTCCAGAAACTGGACATTTACAGATCCTCTTTAGAAACTAACTTTATTATTACAGTTCTGGGATCTGTCTTTTTACTACAAAGAAAATAACGACGCATCGCTTAGGCTAAAATAAATAATAATAAAATGCCTGAAAGTATATAATTTTTTCCACTTTTCGAACATATTCTTTTAGAAATAATTTAATACATACCAAGTACGTTAAAATGTGTTATCTAACCTACAGAAGGTTAACTTGTACATATTATTTTATTTATATTTATTTTTTATTTTAAAAATGAGTATCTCCTAAAACCCAGTAAATATCTAACTCTACTTGCAACCCTTGACTTTTTACATTCTCATAAATTTGTTGCTTTGTTTAGGTACTCATCGTTCAAGTTCCTTTGAACAAAAATATTTGTAAAATGCTGGCAATAATAAAGGGAAATTCCACAAGAGCATGCAGCCAGGTATTCTTTGGCCGGGCATTTCATATAAATTGAAGTACCAATTGCTTGATTGGCTTAAAGCATATGCAGCTTTCGGTTTGACGATGAAGACACTTAAGTTTGCTTGTATTTTTTCTGTTTTTTTTTGTTGGTTCGTCCCGACGGGTTCTTTATTTTTTATTGCCAGCTCAGACGACGACGACTGTCCGAGGGAGTGCGTGTGTCTGCGATACTTTGATTGCGGCAAAACGGGCCGTTAAATCAAAACAGCGATTCCCGCACGCGCTCTCGCCTATTACCATGATAAATGGCCAAGGACGAGTCCAGAGCCAGAGCCAGAGCCAGAGCAGACAGGGGGTTCCGCTCCTGTCTGCCTTTGATTGGCAGTTCGGCATAATTGTATGTTAATAGCCGAAGAGAGGCGATGACCAAGTGGCTCAACAGCTGGCGATTGCAGGCCAACTTATGGGGCTAATGCTGAATTTATTTCCAATGCCCCCTGCACTGGGAGAAAAATCGAAGGTTATGGATTTTTCCATCTCTCATTGCTTAAAGAGGAAGTTTCTGTATTCCTTGGTAGAAACATTTAATGTATAATTGAGGCTACCATTTCCAGGGGAACTTTTTCCAGTGCACACACACACACACGGCTAAAGCTGTTGTCATACGCGCTTATGAGCTTGACCTTGACATTGGCAGTGGAAACGCTGATAAACTAAGCCCTAATCCACTGGCATTATGTACATTCGGCACTTTGCCAGCAGACAACCGAAACCAGAGCCAAAACCAAAGCCGGCAAGGAGCTGAATGAAGGGAATAAAATAAAGCCAGCCAGCCAGCTGTGTCTTTCATAAAAGCCCCTGGAGAAGGACGAAGGACGAGGGCGACTGGCCGCCAGACTAAACCAAAACAATGCCCAAATAAAAAGAAATCCACCGAGATGAGAAAGCAGGAATTTGCGGGAGCTACTCCAGCTGGGTGCTGGGGGGAAAAAGTACCAAAACAGCGAGCCGGCGAAATAAAATCAATTTTCATTGTAATTGGCAACTTAAAGGCTTAAGCCGGGGCTATTTCTATTATTGAGCCGGCCGCCGATTCCGCTCGGCTTTGCACGGCTTAAAGTCCAATGAAAATTCAGGCGGCCAAGGTATCCCCCGATCTGCGATAGCTTAAGGCGAAATAGCCGCTGCAATTTAAGTTTCAATCGGCCGAGAGACCTCAGGTAGGAGGTATTAATTTATAAGCAGAAAATCAAGATTCAAGTGAGAGGAGTCTCTATAATATTTGGTGGGAGAAGTGCTTTAAGAATATATCTCGTGCTTGGCATAATTTTTTATTCCGAGTAGCTTTCACCGTGACTTTGCTTTTTATTCATGGCGTTCGAAGGATGCACTTTACCTGCACTTCGCTTCACTTTGGGCCCCAATCCAGCAACTTGGCTTAGACAACGTGGCTTCGCGTCTGTCTTGCCATTAATTTATGGTCCTGGCTGCTGCGTTCCCTTCCTGCCGGAGCCGGAGCTCCTCCCTTAACGCATTATCCACGCTTATTGTCGTATATCAAATTTAATGGTTCTGCTCGCCGGCGACTTCCTGAGCAGCTTTAATGGCGTTCGCATGTCCTAAATGTATTTTTTAAAGGGTCAGGAGCAGGACCAGTTTTAGTCTATGCAGGGTCACATCTCCCTTGGTCGTTGGCATTGTGTTGACAAAAAAGGGCAGACGACAGCGCCCATATGTTGGAGTTTAGCTAAAATATTCGGGGTGCCACCTGCTCATCAATCAACATTTAAATTGAGCGACGACTTTGCCCAGAAACTCTTTAGCCATTAGATTGAGTCCATTGAGGTGGAACAGGGGTTTTCCCATGAAAATATACCCTTTTCCAGCCTCATTTCTGCTTAGCTTGTTTGTATTACTTTTCACTTAATACTTCCGCCTGCAAGTAGACTGCAATTAGTTCGCTTGGAAAAACATATAATTTATACAAACAAAACATTGTGCTGCAGCAGTTGCTTACTTTGCACTTTGTTTTCTTGCTTTTCATTTAAGTAAGAAAGAAAACAAATCTGAGCACTCAGAACAGTGAGTTCCAGCAATAAGCTTAATCATTAAGCGTAAAGCTGATTTCTTTAAGAACCATAAATTCCAGAGACTTATTTATTGGTTTATAGTTAACAAAGAACTGCGAAGTTTTCTTAAAATAACTATTAACTAAAATAAATCGAACTTAAATAAGAGCTTAACAAGGTTATTTATTATTATTATATTATTATTTATTTTATTTAAAAATAATCATAACTCCGCCAAAACAGCCCTAATTTTAATTCGGAAAGCTGCCTAAAGTTGGTTTTTATTCAAATAATTAATCTGCGTATTTAATAAAGAAATTTGAAAAAATATTTTTTTTGTTAATTTTTGACAATTTTAATGATGGTACCCCTTATAGAATTTTAAAAAATCAGCCAAAAATTTTTTTCTCATTTTTTTTTCCATATTTTATTATTAAATATTTACGATTTCAATGGCAAATCGGAATATGTATGCCATTTGGCAATGCTTTGCTTTTTGGCTTTTATATGATCAAAAGAAGACCTCAAATATGCGTATTTTAGGAACTTAAAATCGATATTTATCGATAATTATACATATGCCATCAGAAACTCTCGGGGAACCCTGTACAAAGGCTTTTCCTTCCCATATCCATAAGAATAAAATTCCAGGCGAACAGATAAATAAATAAAGATAAATAAACATTTTAAGAGCATATATTTACCAATTTATTATAAGGTTTCTCGTACAGAATTTCATATTTTTTATCTTTAAATACTCGCTTTCTTGAACAGCTAAAAATGCCACTGGGAATGCCATTGTTTGCCTCGAGTTCATTGGCTTACCTTTTCAATTTTTAAAGTTATTCCTCCGCAGCCTTTCAACTGTCACTTGCCGACGTCAGTGGGTGCTGTTGCTGCCTGCCTGGGAGTGTGGGAAAATACAAAATGAAGTTGTCGCGTGTCGCGCTTGCTGATGATGACATGTCGCCAAAAACGACGGCGACGGGAAAGCGACAAAGAAAATGAGAATGAAAACGAAAACGAAAAGGAAAACCCAAACGCTGGCGTTGATTCAAAAATATTTTGTCCCGAAAATCGAACAATTTTCTTGCTAGATTGAAAATGCCGAAAATACCGAACACATCCCCGAAATGTCCTTGCCAACACGCTCGCTCTCACACATCAAATTATGCTAATCAGGTGACGACTGCGTCTAAGGCGCGTAATTGATTACTTTTCAGTTGCTGCCAAAATGAATTTAATTCACACACACACACGCACACACGGAGGACACCCACACACACACACACGGATGGATATGGATTTACAAGGACACGAAACGGCGTCGCGTCTAAAACAATTTGCTGCAGCGCATAAAAGTATGCCATGAAAAAATAAGCGGCGAATGGCAAAGGCAATCCCTGTAAAACATCATATGCGATTCGATTCGATTCGATTCGATACGGATTCGGATATGGATTGGGATTGGGATTGGGATATGGAAGCGAGCTCTCTATGTCACGGAATCACCCTCGATTTGGTTCATCGATTTGGGATGGGAAAGGGGCTTAAGCAAAGTATCTACTGGATTTCCAGACAAAAGACTTTAAGCTTTATTAGTTTAAACCATTTATGACATCAAAAGCCATGTCAAAAGCTTGACTCTAAACTCTTACTGGCTTTGGTGATTTATAATAATTTCTTGCTGTTTTAAGCTGGTTTCCAACTTAAAAATTTCGTTCACTTTCGCCGGAAGCTTAGCGTATCAGTCATGCACTCACAAAAAGGACACTTCTTTAGAGCATTGCCAAGTCATGTGCACAGTTTCCATGTCGCCGATGGAAGCAAACATCCTGCAGTCGAAGCAGCAGCAGCATCAGCATCAGCAGCATGTCCTTGCCAATCGTATTTTTACTTTTATTCCAAAATGTTACACGAAGAGCGGCAAGCGGAAGGGGGCCAGAGCCAGAGCCCGTCCGTCGCTCGCACATCGATGATGTGCAAATGCCATGTACACAAATTCACATAAACAAAGCGTGTAATAAAAGTAAAATTTGTCAAGAGAATTGACTGCATTTTTATGTCGAACAACAACAAGAGCCACTGAAAGGGGGTTCGCCACAGGGGCGTACAGAAAAATACAGAATAAGGGGGTTAAGCCATCTCTTAATAATTTATTTTAGCCAACAGGATGTGGAGGAATTGTGAATGTGATTTATTATATGAAAGTCTTTAAATTAAAGCTTTAAGCTACTTTGTAATTTTTAAATTATTTATTTATTATTTATAGTTGAGCATATATTTGTAATATATATTAATGTATTTTTTTTTATTATTACAATTGTCAATGTAATTAGTTTTGCGGTGCCCCCCTTAAAAATCCCCCTGCCCACGCCCCTGCCTCTGCTGGCGAGCATCAATTTATGCGAGGCCAGCCGCAGATAAAGCATGAAAATGTCATTGCAATGCATCACAGCGGAGGCTGGGCGGGGGAGGGATGCTGGGTGGGCTCACAGTGAGAGGTTCATCATCTGGTCGAAAAGGGGGGCTGGGACAGCAACCCCCTCCCCCTCACACTCACACACACACACATGGGCAACTGGGCCATCTAAATTGACAGTGTCATCAGTTTTGAAGTGTTACCATTGCTCCGGGGACGAAATGGATGAACTTGGTGGGGTGGTTTTTCCAGTGTACCCTCTGAGTGTGAGTGTGTGCGTTACGGTCATGTTTCAAAATTGCCAGCAATTTGTACACAGAGTTTTGTGCCAACGGATACGGGGACAACTTGAGCTGAATGAAGATGAGCCGAGCTCCGAAATGGGAGTAGGAACGGGAGTTGCGAGTGGAAATGGGAGTGGGGGCATCCAGTAATCCAGAGGTAAGACATAAGTCAACCGATCCTAATGGCCAGCACTCACATATCAGCGCATGTCGAGACATTAATTTTAAATGGAAAAATAAGTAAGCTACAAAGGCATTAGATGCCACCATAAAGGAACACTTTTTGTTAGACTTGAAACAGAGTTTTCATTGGAGAAATAAGTATTAAATTCAATTTAAAATATTTGTTACCATAAGGTTTAAGCTCCTTGAAGTTATTTTTAAAATTCTCAAAAAATACGTATAATATCCGAAATATCTCCAAGTACGTGTTTCATTAAAGTTTGCCGCAATTGCAGGTGAATTTTTAATATGGCAGCACTTAAAGTCCAGGTCCACTTGATTGGAACTCATTCCGCGGAGCATGAGAGCTTGACAGTCTGAGAGTTTGAGAGCCTGAGAGCCTGCGGCGGGGACTGGGCAAAAATGAAATCTAAACATTTAGCTGCCTTCGTTCCTCTCGTCTCATTTTCCGAGGGTTTTCCAGGTAATTACTTAATGTAAATGAAAGCCCCGAGCCCAATGCTCTCGGACTACAAATTGCATTCATTTGGCCGCCGCGCCGCCAACTGACAAAGTTGTCTCCCCTTCCACGGCGGCGGGTAAGTGGATGGAAAATCGTGGCCAGGGGAGGGGGGAGGGGGGGAAAATCCAGAGGTTTGTTGACATACTTTAGTCTCGGCAATGAATGGCAATAATCGTAGGTTAAACCCGGCACCCACACTCCCACTCGCCGAGAGCACTTAGAACGTTGAGTAATGATGCGGCCACAAAAATCACGCACTCCTATTGCAAAAACAAAGGCCCCCAAAGGCAGCTCTCTAAGGATCCGGATACGGGTTCCTTAAGTACATATACGGACGGACTCTGGACGGATTCGTGTGTGAGAGCGCCAGTGTGTGCGACACGTCAGCGGCAGAGTCTCGTGCTCCATTTGCAGGCATTTATATGTGTCAGCGTGTCAGGGCCGTCATCAATCACATTTTGAGTTATTTGTCAGTCGAATAAGTGCAGTGCGAGAAAGGGGAGGAGCTTTTATATGTTACAAAAATATTGGAAATTAGAAATTGTAGCCACATAATACCCATTTCTTCCCAAAAAGTCTTTAAAGAAATTTTAAATAAGATTTAGATAATTATATAAATTATTTGTATTATTTCTTAATTTTTCTTTGCCTCCAAACTATTTCTTTCTTTCTTTCAGTGCCTTTTGTAGACCTTCGCCTGGGTATTTTCGGGGCTGGGTCCCTGACATTTATGACTTGCCACTAAGGAGCAGCCCGCATCTGTTATCCTGAACCCCCGCCTGAACCCTGGGGCCAAGCTCACGCTGCACTTCCCTTTTAGCCAGTCTTAAATGCAGCCAAGAGGACGTGTGCCGACCATTTGTCTTGCTTACAAATACCCGGACCCGGTCCCAAACTGAGGAGAAAAAAAACTACATAGGCAAGGAAAGTAAGGAAAAGCTGGGATAATTCGAGGGACCACAAAGCGTTGCCCTCTTCCTGGTTGCCCCCTGGAATCCGGCATCGATTTCAAAAGCCTAAAGACAATCCCAATTCGAGAGGCCTAAACCGTAAACGAAACCGAGTCCGAGGCCTTTTGTTAACACGCTATTTTTAGCCAAAAGAGTAAATTAAAAAATTATGCAAAAATGTTTTACTTCGGTTCGTTCGCTCGATGTTTTTCTGTTTTTGTTTTCGCTTTTGTTTTTTGGGCTTTGCTTATGCTTTTGTTCGGCGAACGGGAACAGAGAAGACAAACACCAGCACAACTAAATAAATAAACAAAGAATTGTGCAAAAAAAGTTTTAAATATATGCAGATGCACGCACGCCTCAAAAAAAAAAGAAAAAAATGAGGAAAAAAAGGGGATAAATGGGGGCAAGGGACACTCTTTGCATATGAAAATGAGTTTTGTTTATTTTCGTAATACAATTTCTGGCGTTGATGATTATTTCTTCTTCCAACCATCCATTTTTCATGCTCTCGCCTGTGTGTGTGGGCTGGCTGCCAATAAATCCAATTAAAAGAAACAAATTGGCCCACTATCAATGCGTGTTACGAGCCCACATTTGACATTTTGATGGGCAGCGGTCAAAAATAATACAAAATCTCAAATAAATAGAGTGGGATTGAGGCCGATGCCGAGTAATACTCTTTTTATGGTAATAAAATATTTTTTTAGATTTAAAAACGTTAGAGAAAGAGGTGTATCTTTAAACTCCTCTTGAGCTTTAATTACACTTATTATTTATATTTATTTATAAAAGAGTATCTCTGTGGCTCATGTGTTTAACTTTGTCATGATTACATTTTAATTTAAAAAATTCATTATAATTTTTTCTTGTAAATTGCAAATATTATTCGTGTTATTTTTCTGGACAGCTTGGCGGAAAAAGTCAATTCCCGTAACGAGATTATTATGCGGTTTCCGACAGCCCACATGTAGATCCACTTTTTACCCTCGTAACAATATTCAAATAGCAATTTTTCTCGCTTGATTTATGCGCAAATTGCATAGCTGGTTCGAGGGCCAAAAATACTCATAATTAGCCTAATGATCTTGGCGCTGGCAAGTAATTAAATTCGGGCGACCATTTGTCAGCGGGTCACATACAACTTTTCATCAGCATCAGCATCCTCATTACGAGGAGGAGGCCGGTGGAAACGAAGGCCAGGACCTGCTCCTCCGCTCTCGGTTTCGTTCTCATCTAATTTCATTTCCGTGGCGCAATCAGCGGACGTAGTTTTCCAGCATCCTGCAGTTTGTTTGTGCTGCGTCCTCGTCCTCGGCTAGGAAATTAAATTGTGAGCACTATCCGGGCGGGACCCAGAGACCCGGAGACCCAGAGACCCGGTGAACCGGAGACCCAGAGACCCAGAGGGTCCCCTGGCCATTCGGCCTACCATTATTTTAGACATTTTCGGGACTGCGTCTCGCCGGCTTTGTAGTGCCTCAATTTCCGTTGGACAGAGCAGTTTATAATTATGTGTGTGCACTGGAATAATTTAAGGGAAATAAATAGGAATATAAAGAAATTCTTTCTGGGTCTTACTTAGGTCAATTTATTTTCCTGACAGTGTAGTGCGTAGGCTGCAGCTGCCGCCTGGCCTGGCTGTGTCCTTCCTGTGTCCCTTTTCGTCCCGACTGTGTGTGTGTGCTTGCAAATTGTTACGATCCGGCGACAGGGTTAACAGTGTGATCCGAGAATGTACGGCCATGTGACACGACCCCGCGCCACCGAAAGTGGCAGTATTAAGCGGAGTTCACGGCTCAGCTTTCCGCGGCAAAATGGAAAATAAAGAGCCTTTTAATTGAGTGGCAGCAGAGCGGCGCGAATCAATTATTCCTGCAACAGCAACAGCATCAACAGTGTCAGCTTTTCCGGGAATAAAAATGTATTTTGCCAACAGCTACCTAGTTTTGGCCAAGGTTTAGTTTATGCTTTAAGGCAAACTGGAAGTTACCTTAAACTGCAAGTCAACACTTTCCTGGAAGGCAAACGAATCTGTATTTAATAGCACCTATCGATGCTGTTTACCCGAGCGAAACTCGACTCTGCGCCAGCCACTTGACTCGCTTTGGGTTCTGTGTTCCCTGGCTGCTGCTCCCTTAACCCTGCTCCTTCTCCAAAGTCGTCATAATATGTCAGCAGCTGGCTGGCTGGCTGGCCCCTGAACCCTTCTAGCCGCGCTTTTTCCCCGCTTTGCCACGGCTTACACTAAGTGAAACACGAGAAGTTGTACTTTGTGCAACTCCCACTTGAAGGGTTTGGAGGGGTTGAAAGGTCGCCAAGGGGGCCACCTCCCTTCTTATCCCGGCTTAAGGACATGCCATGCACGCGGTGTCAGTGCAGCATTCCGCCCACAAAATGTTGTTTTTTGTTGTCCTGTGTAAGTGCACTGAAATGTATATTTCTTTTGTGACTTAAAGTAAGGGATTTCCAAAGGTAAGGGATATTTGAAAGTGAGGTCTAAGGAAAGCCAAAGTCGCTGAAGGAACTCAAACTTACACATATCCCAAGACCCTGGTTAATCCCAGATTTTCTCCTTTTCTTCCAGTGCACATTTGCCAAGCCGAGAGTTGCTGTGGGAGTTTGCTTTGTTGCCGCCGCCGCCGTCACCTGATGTTGCCTGGGCTGTCGCTGCAATTGTTGCCGCTGCTGCTGCTGCTGCTGCGAGTCCATAAACAAGGACACAGGGAATCCTGAATCCTGGCATCGCCTCGCAACCAACCCGTGGCCTGTCAGCTGTCGGGGCTCCCAGGCGTTCTATTAGCATGGCGGCTCTTTTTGAGCCCGGCAAAGTGCAAATATGAAAATTACACCCGCCACTTTGTGCTCGAATGCAAATGCTGTCGTGGCAGACACACACACTGGAGCCCGGGATAATGAAATTAGAAAACATTAGCACAACTAACTGAACCCTTAACCGAATTACGGACGAGGCCCATAAGGGGCTAAGACCGCCGAGCGTGAAATTAAATAATGGCCAGAGGCCGAGGCAAACAGCTAGTTCCACTCTCAAATGTTTACAAGTGACTGCGACCTTTTAAACAAATAAAGCACAGAGTGGCAAACACATTCACCTGAGAGTGTCGAGTGGTTCACACCTCTGTTTGTGAATAAATGTAAAATTCAGGTGAAATTCTGCACTGGCAACCGCAATGCCCCGGCAAATACACATTCCAAACGATTCGACACTTTATTTGAGCACAGCGGCCATTTGTTGCCATTTGCCATTTATTTATGCCATTTATATGGAAAGCTGCCTCGACTTGCTATAAAAATAAATAAAATCAATAAATAAACAGATCGGAGAGCCGTAATTTTTGTGAATTTAAGTTTATTCAAGGGAAAAATAAAAGGAGAAAGCGACATATAGAATGTTAAAAAAAAAATTAGAAAATTGGGTTTCGTGTGTAAGTTTCTCAGTCAAGTTCAGAGCCAGAGTCCTTAGTCCTTGATGACGATGGGCCTCTTGCAGTGGCGCACTCCGCCGCCGACGGTGGCCCCGGAGCAGCTCCACTGGCTGGCCCTCACCCACTGGTTGTTGGGCTTCTCGCAGTTCCTCTGCTCGGCCTGGCAGCGGGTCTGGAGGATGCAGCCGTTCTGCTGGTTTCTCCAGCAGGTGGCCACCTTGTTGTCGCGGCAGGGCTGCCTGCAGGCGCGCAGCCTCTTGCTGCCGGCGGGTCCGACGACGCCCTTGCGAATGCGAGGGGCACACTGGCCTACGCCGCTGGTGCCCAGGATGTTGCGGCACCTGGTCACACAGGTCTCCCGGATGGGCTCCAGGCCATTGTCCCGCCGACGGCAGTTCTTCTCCCGGAGGCGGCAGGCACGCAGCTTGGTGCAGGTGTTGGTGGCCTTGTTCCGGATGCACACGCTCTTGCCGCTGGGCGAGAGCTGGTTGCAGCGGCCAGGGCAGGGACGACGGTCGCCATCGGCTTGGCTGGAGGCGATGGCCAGGACTACGAGCAGGAGAACTAGGCTGAACTTGGTCATGTTTCTGGTGTTGTTTCAACTGCTGGGGGTTGATTGATACCTTTCCGATCGGTTAGTTGGGTATTTATAGGTGCCACAGGTTGTCCCAGATTTTTCCCCTTAAGGTTGCCATCTGTTCTTGGCTTTTGTGAATAAATGAATCAATGGTTATTGTGATTTATCAGAGCAAAAGCTGCAAAAGGTCTAAAAATATGTAACTTGAAAATATAAAAATGCTTTTATTAATGAGGGAAATATATACATTTTAATGTTTATTAAATTAACCAGAGAGATATGTGGATACATTTTATATAAAGTCTTTTAAGTGAGCTCTAATAACTGACAAAATCACGCATACGACAGGTGAGCCCGCTAACATGGCTGGACTTCAGCTTGCTTATTTTATTTTCCATTAAACCAATGACCAATATTTAAATATATACATATATTAAAAATAAATATTAAATCATTCCCTAAAAGCAGAGTTACTTTATTGTAATAACTTGACAGCAGACTGAAGATATCTTAACTTCAACTTCTTCCAGTTTAATTGTTTAGCAGCTGGGGGGGGTCAATGGCTCTTGAATAAAACAAAAGTCCACATAAACGCGTGCCAACCCATAATTGATCTGCCTTCGCTTCCAGGTAATTGTTTCTCAACTCCGATTGGTGGTATAAATAGTTAAGGTCTCGGCCCAAAAGATCATCAGAAGCAACTTCAACTTCCAACTCTTGGGAACAACAAGCAATCCAGCAAAATGCGCAGCTACCAACTGATTTTTGGTAAAAACAACATGAATATCCATTGTTTTATTAGAAATATCTCCTAAAAAATAGAAGAAAATTTTAAGTAACATAAATTACCTTTTTAAAATCTCTCTACAGGCCTGTCCACCCTCCTTCTGGCCGTGGTCCTGGTCTCTGGCACCACCCAGCCACGACCGACGACCACCAGGCGTTCGGTGATCACCATTGCTCCTCCCAGGATTTGTCCTGTGCCCCCGGTGTGTGCCAGGAACAGTCCGCGGGTGTGTGGAAGGACTCCGGCCGGAGACTGCCAGCGGTTCAGCAACATTTGCGACTTGATAGTGGCCAACCGGCGCGGGGATCCCCTGGGAGTGCGACACACCCGCGATATTGAGTGCAAGGATGTGCGCGGCCTGGGGGCCTCGAACAGGCGTCCTTGCCACCAGCAATGTCCTCGCAGGCCCGTGGTCTGCAAGCGATCGCCGCCGGCTCAGCACATCTGCGTGAGAAGCCGCGACAAGAGGCAGTGCAAGGTGCTCTCGAACAACTGCCAGCTGCGCAACCAGAACTGCCACAGCCTGCCCAGGAACAGTGAGTGCTAGTCCTTTTTTTTTGCCACCTTTTAAGCTCCTTCTACAAACCCCTTTTTTCTATTTTTCCACAGACTGGCGTCGCACGGACAAGAGGCGTTGCGGTGAGCGACAACTGGGCGACAAGCCCGAGGAATGCCAAAAGCTGCCCCGCAGGAGCACCACCCGTAGGAGCACCACTCGCAGGACCACCACCCGCAGGACCACCACTCCCAGCACTACCACTGCCAGGTCGGCCTAAGAATCCTGGTCTATCTGAGGATTCTACCAGGACGAGTATCCCCCAGTGCACATTGCTTCCCTCTTTTTTTTTCAAAACTAATTCCTGCAATAAAAAATTGTGCAATCAACTTAAAATAAATCATAAAACCCTAAGAACTCGTAGTTGTCTCTTGGAAGTTGGAATAGGTGAGGGATTCTACTCGAAAAAGGTGCCCAAGAAGTAATAAAGTATTTTACAGCTTAGGTAATTATTATATTAATTATTGCACTCTGCCAAAGGCTTATTGAGCATATTTGTTTACCAATAAACTTAATAAAAACACTATTTTTAAGCTGTATATTTTGTTCAATAGAATTCCTTGAAATTCCTCAGATAGTAGCTTCAACTTGTCTTCAACTTTTGCTTTTGCATGCCTTGTCTCGATTCCGCGTTTCTATTTCTTCTAGATTCCAGGTATCATTAAATGTTCAATGTCCTTTTGAGCCTGGGAAGCGAAAGGAAAATCCCCGCTAATGACCACTGTAATTTAGCAGTTTGTTTTTTACATGCATTGCCCAGACAACGACAACGACAACGACAGGGACAAGGACGACATTGAAGCAGGCAAAGTAATAACAACTCAAATTACAATTGCCGAGTTCATTATTATTTGGAATACACTTTTCCTCGAAGCCCTCGCCCTCGGCCACGTCCTCGAAGAGCCGTTCTAACTTTCCAGGGAGCACTAATTAATTGATAGATGGAGGCCCAAATTGACTCAAATTGCATATTCAAGTTGCCTGGCAGACTCACTCGCACTCACACATGCCCATATCTTTATAAGGTTTTAGTTTTCATTTCGAGCAGAAAGTTCATTGAATTACACACATTACGCATACGCAGCGTGGCACATTGGGCTAAAAGCAGCTGAAAATGGCCGCTAAATAGGAGAAAAATTTAATTTAAAATTGTATTTAAATGTCTTAGGCTAATTTCTATGTTAAAGTTATTTAATTATTTAGTTTTAGGGGAAATTTAGTGGTGAAAACTTCGATAAGAGCACTGCCACTGTGCTTGGGTGCAAAGTTTCTGGCCAAATTACTGCCAGCACAGTACAGTCACAGTCATCACCATCAACTCGAACTTGTCGCGAACTTCACTCGAAGGCTCGTAACTTTTCCCCCTCTTGCCCGAAACTTTCCGGCCTGTTGTTTTGTTTGTTCGCCGGTTTGTTGGCTCGTTCGGCTTCGGCGTCTTTAATTAAAACGCCTCGACGCCCTTAATCAAACCAAATTCAAATCAAACAAATCCAGCTGCGGTCGAGAGTCTGCCAATGGTTGCCATGGCCCTAGCTTTGCTGTGGCTTCGATTACAATGGCTAAAAGATACAACATCTTCCGGGTTAATGAAAAGTTCTGGCGGTACAGAGAAATAAATAAATATATTGAATCAAAAGCAAGTTGCCATAATTCAAGGACTCGTAATTAATTGTAGTCTCGCATTTCCAGCTAGTTTATACAAGGCTTCCTGCTCCTTTATTTATATACACAGTATATACTCACTCCCCTTCAATTCCTTTTATTGGTTCCTCGAAATTTATGACAATCATCTCCATCTGTTGAACATTCTGGTGGCCGGCGAAAGCGTTTGTCATTCCGATTCAACTTAATGAATGCGAATGAGTGCCAAATGGTGAATGCCGAATGTCAACGCCCACATATGTCCAGCTAATTTGGACACGGGCGGGGTTATTAAAGCTAATTGCGTTGATTCATAAATTAGAAACACCTTTTGATTGTGGGTTCGTGACGAGCGCTGCCGCGATGCCCTTGCGTGAGGAATGCCATATAGGGTCCCGAAATATGCATATATTGTGTATATATTGTGGTGGATGTTGGCAATGTCCTGGCCGGACTAATGACTGACAAAAAAAGCCAACATATAAAGAGACATTCACCCCCAAAAAAACTGTGTGCACTGGCAGAAAGTTAATTAACTGAAATTTATATAAATTTCTCTTTTACTTTAACTATTGGTAATAACTTTATATTTAATTAAAAATATTAAATATTATTGCAGGCTTTTCTCTGCGTGTCTTTGTGAATGGAGTCCTTAATTTATGAACCCCCAAAAGTGTGGGCCATAATTTGCCACTTGGCCTGCCACACGTGAACTGGGCTCGCTCCTCGCCAGAGGAGCATGTGGATGGGGATCGGGATCTGGCTTTGTGCCAAGTCATTACTTGACACTCGGATTGTCATGGCCGGACTATTTAAAGATGATAGATGACCGGCAGTTATCGCCGCGATGCACCTGCGGAATAATTCGATGGTCAGAAAGGCGTGAAATTAATTTGGGAATGAGAAAAGGTAACTGGGCTTTAAAGAGCAATATTTTTAAATTGATTACTTAAGCGAAATTAAGCTCAGCCAGTTTTCAAATTAAGGACCTTCTCCTTTGTTACTGCAATAATGGTGGAAACTTTATTTTGGCCATTCGCCAATTTTGTGGGCCCAAAGTGGCCTTCAGAGGAAATAACGAAATTACGAGACATAAACTAAAGCGAACGAACTGCCTAAAATGGCAGGCCAAATGGCAAATTTTGTCCGCAATTAAACATAAAACCCGAAAACCCAAAAATGCTCAGACAAACCGCTGACAAATGTGCGTGGCTCCGCTTCGAATAAAAATGGCAGTAGCTGGGAACATTAACAAGCCGCATTTATTTAAATTAAAAGCCTGGCGCCCCATTTGGGAAATATACTCTTGGCCTTGGAACAAAGCAATATGGATTTGAGACCCACTCATATTTTAGGGGCTTACTTCAGAGAGTTATTACAGCGAAATCACTAGCCTAACTGGCAGGTATAATGAATAGTTGCCATTATAGTTGCGGTGGGAATTCCAGGCAGAATTCCGGAACTCAGACAACTATTAATTGCAAATCGAGTGACACTCTGCGGTTTTCCTTGGCATCTGGCAGCAAGCATCTGGAATTCGTGGTCAATTAAATTGCATCTGGACATCAAAACATTGGGGCTACATTGGATAATTAATCGAAGCAGAAGAGGGGCTACTAGTGTTGCAGTTAATTGATACTAGAAAAGGTTAGAAATCATCTAGAGGAGAGGTAATTAGCAAGCTACTAAGGTAAGTTGAAGAATTATTACCCTATTTGGTATATAAATCAAGAGAAAATTAATAATAAAATATTTCCCAGAAATCTATTAAGGTAAGTTGAAGAATTATTACCATTCTTAGTATGCAAATCAAGAGAAAATTAAATATAGAATAAAATATTTTTCAGAAATCTTTATATTTTTAATAATGGCACTCTTTATCCTTGAGGCAGCCTTTAATATATATTATTTAAAGCCCTCTGTTTATCAGAGTCTCCCTGGGTATTCAACTTCTTCCCTAGATTTGCCAGGACCAAAGCATCTCCTCTATTTCCGCTTCCTTGTTCCCATCGCTGAGCAGAGCAAACTAATCAATGTGTGTGCTGGTTTATGGCTGCTCCTTTGCGGGTGTGCATAAATTCTATTGAAAATTAATTAGCGAGCAAAGGCAACATGCCGGCTGAAAAACCTAATTGCCTTTGATTATATATGTCTATCGATACGGAGAGCTTACTCCATCGCACACACACGCAGGATAATGGGGAGATGGGAGATCCTTGGAACGGAGAGGGGCACGGGGACCATAGACAGACATAAGCCACACGCAGCATTAAATTGGCATTAGGTCAGGCCAGCAGCACAGGCCTCTATGTTTTCGGGCCTTGTTGTTGCTAGCCCTGTTGTGTTTTGGCTAGAAGCAGAGGTTGATGTGGGGCACACAACATGCCACATTGTCGCTTTGACTTTTATTTATTTTGTTAGACGCATTTTGTTCAAAAAGGTGAACATGCATAATTGTCCGCACCCAAAGAACCGCTTGAAATCACAAGCAGATCAAGGGCTCAAGTAGTCTAATTATATACACGCCGCCTAAGAACTAATTTGAGAAGAATACACACACTAATAGATAAGACTGCCCAGACTGGAAGATGCACTGGCAATCACAGCCGACCAACGCGTCAAATATTCTAAGTAGCATTTACGCCTCTATCAACATACATACATATGTACATGTAATCAAGTGTAATAGCACGCACATATATACCAATCTAAGAATACACAAGATGCTCTTGTGACCCCCTGAAAGTCTAAGAATGTCTAAGAACTATCTAGCATAGATAACCTCTAGGTGGGATTATACATAAGGAATCTGTAACTAGTACATAAGTGAAAACCGCTATAAAAAGGCGTGAGCGCCAAATAAAGATTCAGTTCCTAACGAAATGCTGATGTGTTTTGACTAGGGACTCGGCGGTTAGCGGTATAAATTGCCAGTCGAACGGAGCGGTACGCACTGCACCTAAGACAAGCGATGTACACCGCCAACACATTTTGAAAAGCCAATAAGCAGCTCTCTGATTGATTATCTGCTGCTGCCCTCTCATTGTCTCCGTGTTGATGTTCGGTCCGATACACACACGTACCGGGTACAGTGGGGCCTAAATAAGGAGAGAGTGGATTTTTTATAGTATATTTTATTTATTTTCCTTCATTCAAAATAATTCATTCATTTTAATTCCTAAGCTTAGTACTTTTTTTATAAAGTTTTCCCAGCAAAGGAATTAATTTCCCATCCACCGAGGCACCACTGGAGGAGCATTATGCCTGTCCATCAGTGGGTAGTGGTTCCATGTGGGTTCCTTTCTCTCCTTGTGGAAGGCGTCAATCAATTTTGAGTGAAATAAATGAGGCTTGTGTGGCATTTGGGGCCGGCACCGGCAAAGGCTTAAAATTGTAAATTCCTTCCACATTATTTTATGGGGTGTGTGGGTGTGTGGAAAAACCTGGAAAACTTTCACCCGAAAATCCCCCTGACTTTGATGAAAGCTCTCAAGTGCAGTGTGTTGCCTCTGCCCAGATTTTCCACCAAATATTTGAGCACTTAACCAGCCTGAGCAGCCCCCGAGTTGGCCGGGGCCAACGCTTTTGGCCAAAGTGCATTAAATATGAATGGAAAAGTGTCGCAACCTTATTTGCATCCCCCTCTGGCCCCTGATCCCTGGAAAAGTTTCATTTTCCATGTGTGCAGTGCGAAAACTTTGCAGTTTTCCAAATGCAAAATGCAAAGTGTTTTTTGCAGCTTTCAACTTTATGAAATCACAAAATGGGAAGAAGAGAAGGGAGAGCTCATAAATGTGATGGAATTACTCAAGGAAATAAATCAAAATAGAGCATTCTGTAAATTATGTTAATGATTAGGAGATAATTTCTGCCAGTGCAAAAAAATATATACATATATGAATATTAGAGAGAATCTAATCTCTTACCCGATCAGTCGCGGCGAGGGCTTTCCCGGGCTGACTTCGATCCGGAGAGATAACCCCCGACTAGCAGCTATTTCTCAGCCGATCTCAGCCGATCTCAGCTTTAGTTTAGCGACGCGACTCTCGCCATGCGTTTCGACCTGCGCCTGCTGCCTTTGGCCCTGGTCCTGGCCCTAGTCCAAGCCAGGAGCAAGGATTACGAGGAACTTCCAGATCATGTGACCCGACATATCAACCGGAAGATCAACCCCTGTAAGGATTTCTATGCCCACGCCTGCGGCAACTGGTCGGCTGTCCACGAGTCGGATCCCTACAGAAGTCTGCTGGACCAGCTGGACCACAACTACCACGAGAGGCTGGCCACGCTGCTGGACACAGACAGAGAGCGAGTTTCGGAGGCCCGCTTCCTGCAGCTGCCCCGCGACTACTACGCCTCCTGTCGCCGCAGCCTGGACATGCCCCAGGTGGTGGCCTTCCTCGAGCGGCTGATCTTGGAAAACGAGGAGCTGGGGAACGACGAGCTGACTGTGGCCATGACAGCCGCCTTCCGGTTCGAGGTGCTGGTGGAGATGGGCAAGGACAAGATGGAGGACATCTGGCTGCAGTTAATCCTGCGCAACGATTCGGAGTGGGATTCCAAGGAGACAAAGAAGGAGCCCTTGCAGCGGCCTCAGTTCGATCAACTGTGGCTTCAAGTGCCAGCAAGGGGAAGGCCCGACAAGGAGAGCTTCTGGCGGGAGCTGAGCCAGCTGGAGAGGGACATGATGCTGGAGGACGACAGCGACAACGACATCTTCCTCAAAAGTCTCGACGAAGGGCACACGCCGGCCTACTGGATGCTGCCCTGGCGAAGATCAGCACCCAGCTTGAGGCACATCCGGCGGATGATCACGCTGCTGGCGGCCAAGACGCCGCCATTCCTGATTCCCTACATCCTGCTCAGACTGAGGCTGGCAGGAGGCCATGCGAAGGCCTGGCAGGTGAGCCGCAGCGAGTGCGCCGAGCAGTGCCGCCAGCTGCTCAGCCATCCCTCGGTCTGGCTACTGGAGCAGGACCAGCCCCGCCTGCCGGAGGAGCCCGTGCTGCAGGACATCTTCCGGACGCTCAAGCACCGCTTTGGCCAGAAGCTGAGGGCCAACCGGAATGCCTTCGACAGGCACAGCCTGAAGTTCCTGCTCTCGAAGCTGGAGCACATGAGCCTGCGCCTGAGCGTGCTGCCGCGGTCCGGCTCGGTCCACTCCCTGGAGCGAAGGCTCGAGCACCACTACCGCGAGCTGCACCTAAACGCCAGCGACTACTTTGGCAACCTCCTGGCCGCCCTGCGCCAGTCCACTGCCCCCCGCTGGCTGGACACCTTGGAGGCGGGGGGGAAGCGGCGCCAGCCGCTGCCCGTCCAGGTGCACGGCTTCGGGAGCTTCGGCTCGCCCTTCTACGTGCTGAGCACGAACACGCTAGTGGTGCCGCTCTCCTTGCTGGGCCCGCCGCTGTACACCCCGGGCCAGTCGGAGCTGCTCACCTACAGCTCGCTGGGCTTCATCCTCGGACACGAGCTCTCGCACGGCTTCACCCCCGAGGCCGCCCCGGTGGACTCGCGGGGCCACTACCACCTGAGCCTGGGCCGGGACCTGCTACGGCTCAGGCGCTTCTGGCAGCAGGTGCTATGCCTCCAATTGCGCTTTGGTCTGCGGCAACTGGACGAGAAGTTCGCGGACTTCAATGGCCTGGAGCTGGCCTACTCGGCGTACTTTGACACGGTCGAGGGGGATCGCAGGTGGGATCAGGACGCGAGCACGACCTGGAGCCTTCCCAGGCAGCAGTTCTTCCTGAACTTTGCCCAGTTCTTCTGCTCGGACGAGGACAGGTCGCAGGACAACGACGATCACGGCTCAGACAGCCGCAGGGTCAACGATGCGGTGGCCAGCTTCCAGCCCTTCCAAGAGGCCTTTGACTGTCCCAAGAAGACTCACAAGAAGTTGCAGTGTCGCCTGTATTAAATATGGGTTTTTGTAGCTCGGATATCCCTTGAATATGTTTAAAAAATTATAATAAAAAATATATATAATATTTATACATGAAATATGTATTTTAGAATGTATGAGGAATAATTGGGAAGAAATTGCAGTGTCGCCTGAATTAACTATCCTTTTTTGTAGCTCGGATATTTACTTAAATAAGTTTAAAAAATAATAAAACAAAATATATATTATATTTAAACATGAAATATGTATTTAAGAATGTATAAGGAATAACTGAGAAGAAATTGCAGTGGTTTATTGTAGCTCGGATATCCCTTAAATATATTTAATAAATAATACAAACATATATATATTGTAGAAACAAATGAAATATATATTTTACAATATAAAAAAAATAATTGGGAAGAAATTGCAGTGTCGCCAGTATTAAATGTGGGTTTTTGTAGATCGGATCCCTTAAATATGTTTAAAAAATAATAATAAATATATATATAATATCTATAATTGAAAAATAGATTTTTGAATATTAAAGAAATAATTAGGAAGCTATATGATGGGATCTCCCACTTATTCCCTGCTTACTGCCACTTTGCCAACTTCGAGCCCTTTCGCAAAGCCCTTGACTGTAGAATAAAAATAAATTAAAGAGAAATATCTATTTTAGAATACAAAGGAATTAACTGCATAGCTTCCCATGATGGGATCCCCTTTTCTTTCCTTACTTACTGAGCACAGATTAGATTCATTTCCTAATCCAACTTCGCCAACTTCGAGACCATCAGAAAAACCTTTGACTGTCACAAAAAATTATACAAAATAATGTTTCTTTAAGCTAAGATATCCCCAAAATTTTTTTGTTAAAAAAATATATGAAAACAAAATAAATAAATAAATGGGATCCCCCACTTTTTCTCCCACTCACTGAGAACAGATAAGATTATTTTTCCGTCAAGTTTTCTAATCTGAAAATATGAAAAACGCAATAGAGGCCGTGTGACATTTAATTAGTTTATTTATTTATTCGTAACTGGATGCACCGTCGAACTATGTACAAAATCAGAAATCAGAAACGCAGCCGCTGTCGCCACTAAGTTTATGTAAATATAATATAAATAGTTAACACATTCCATTCAGACAGACAACTCTTAGTTATATGCGTGTAGTAATAGTTGTAGACTCGTATTAGTTGTTATGCTGCTTAGTTTTAGTCGTAGTTTGCTGTGTGTACACTGAGAACATTTAAACTGGCAACTGCAATGGTAATCGTATCTTAATGCGTACACATATCAACATTGAATCTTTGTTTATTTATTAATGTAACCTTAGGCTAGTAAAAAAAAGGTAGAATGCAACTTGAAATTCGTTATGATTATATTTATGTATTTATTTATTTATACTTCATATATGTGTTTCTTCATCGCATTTAAATTGGTAAACGCTGGGGCTCGAAAGGTTTACGAATTTAAATGCTCGATCGATCCTAGGTCTAGCTACACTTAAACAAATTCCGCGTTGGTTAATCGAATTACAAAAATATTTTACACACCAAAAATAAACGTTTTAGATTTTACTTAAGCCTTGTTTCAAAGTTCCTTAGGTCTAGCGTTATTGATTACTTGATACTTCTGATAGTTGTAACTCTTGCGTTTCCTGTAAGTATTCGTTTATTCGGGGACTTAGTTTACTAGGCTATAATATATTTTTGTATATTTTTTATTGTTGTAAATTACGCGGTTTCCAATCACTTTCCCGGCGAAAAATAACATTTATTAGCTTAAACTCGACATTTAGGGGGAATATTATGATAGAGACATCAACATACATTTATAGAGTTCCTTATTGGTATTATCCGCTTTTTACTATTAATTATTTCATGAAATCAGACTGAATGCATTATTTATCTGGGCTCTCGAAACATCAGAAACTGATCCTGTCCAAGGAGGTCTGACCCTCTTGAAACCTTGTGGCTCAGCCCTGTTGGCGAATCCTCCCTTTATGGTTTGGTGGACACGGAACAGGACAAGTCTGGACCTTACTTTGGAGGACTTAAGGTGCGGGGACTCTCGCTTCCGAATCCACCAAAATCCAAGAGAAATCGGAAAGGGGGCTGTGGGATTTTGGATTTACTTAGACATTCCTCTCCTCGGCGATGATGTCCATGGTGCTGACACGTCGCTGCTGGTGCTGCGGCCCCCCACTGGGTATGTTGAGAGTGGTGGTGGTGGCTCCACTAGAACCCACTGTGGTGGTGGTGCAGGTGGTGCGCCGGTGGTCGCTGCTGCCACGCCGCGGCACCAACAGCACCAATTACTAGAGGACCGTCTCGTTGGTGTTGGTGCAGGTGCGGGCTCCGTTCACAATGGAGTACTTGGTGGAGCTGTCCTTCTTGGCCACCAGACGCCCCAGGAAAATCTCCTTGAAGGTCTCCCTGAACTGGCGCGACATGCCGCAGTAGATCCCAAAGTTAATCGGGTAGCTGACCACCAGGAAGAAGTTCGTCAGCAGGATACAGATGTTGGCCAGGCCGTAGTCCAAAAACTCGATGATCAGCGAGCTCACAATGTGCATGACGGTGACGACGGCAATGGGTATCTCGGCCAGCAGGAACACCGAGACGACCACGATCAGCATTAGGGTGGTGCAGTTGCTCTCGCGCAGCTTCTTGCACTCCTTCTTCCGGTTCTCCCGGAAGAGCAGCTTGCGCCGCTCCTGCGCCTGCCGCATCGCCGCGAACAGCAGAATGTTCAGCGTCACCAGGATGATGCAGGGCAGCAGGTGGACGAACAGCACGCGGAACAGGTAGTAGCTGGTGTAGTACAGGTCTACGCCAATGTACTCGTGCACCCACAGCGACGTCTCCAGGTGGCACACCTCCGTCTCCTCTCCATTCCACTCGATCTCCATGGGCATGTATGTCCTGTCGAAGAACCGGGGCAGCTGGTGCAGGAAAGCCAGCAGGGCGATGTACGCCGTGCAGCGCTTCACTCGCGGCATCGTGCACCAGGTCCTGGCCATGGGGGCGTGGCACACGTAGATGTACCTGGAAAAAAGCCATTTAAATGTAATGTAAATGGAAGGTATTTCCAATCGGCGATCGGTATATTATTTGGACTTTATCTGTAATGGGTTTTCATTCAAAGCCAACCCCTCTCAGGGCTCTGAGCTTCTGTCAGGCCCTAAGCCTCCTTCCTCCTTCCTTCCCGTAACGAGCCTCTGCCTAATATAATTTTATTTTATGGCCGGAGTCGGAGTCGGAGACGGAGACGGGGTCGGAGATAAGCCAATTTCCCCAGGTGAGAATTTACGATCGCAATGTGGTGACAACGAATTTGGCAAATCCTAATTTTCAGCCCCTCTTCCTGCCTCCGTCGACAGATGGAATTCCGCGAAGGCAATCAAAGGAAAAGCTAATCAAGTTGGCGCCTTATAATTTCATAATTTGAGTAATTTATCAGGGGTTCTCCTCCGTGTCAAAGCCAACCCAACCTTCGTTCGAGAAATCATAATAATAATTCCTTTCGTTTCCTGGGGAGATTTCCCTGTCGCGGGGAAAAGTTTTCCGACTTATAGTTGTGGAAAAAATCAGCTTGGGCCAATTTTCGAAGCGAACTGCGAGCGACGACCTTTGATGCTGGCCTGACTTCGTCCTGGCTTCAAGGACCTCCGCCTGATGGCCTAATTTATGCGCATAATTATGGGCGCTGGCACTTGAAAATGTTTTTCAATCAATCTTTCATTGAACCTTTGTCAAGCGGGGATTTCATAAAAGTTGAAAGCGGCAACACAGCGATATTGACGAAATCGAAAACAGCAACCCAGGACCAGGACCAAGGACTAAAAACGATTGCCAGCCGTTTAGTCCTAAATGGAATTGATATTAATAAATGAATAACATTTCTCCCCCCTCCCATTTTCCTTGTCATCTTAACAATTTAGTTAATTTGTTCTAAGGGGAAACCACCCTCAAGCCGGGAAGGGTTAGGGCCAAAATAAACGACACAATAAATCAATCAGGCAGAGATTCCTGAAGGATATCATCCAAGGATATGCCAAGTAGATGGACAAGTTATGTAAATGATAAGGCTTTCTAAGCGAACACAGAACAAAGGCCAGTATCATCCCTTGTAGTTCTGCTGCCCCTTTTAGTGGAATTACTTTGCTAGCTGAGTGGTTTTGCGAGGGTTAAGGCCCTTCCCAGTTAAATGCAATTATTTAGCAGCTTAAAAAATGGTTGAAAGACTAAGCAAAACCCCACCTTATTCGGCGTATTAATATTAACTGAGATGTGGCTCCCCCATCCCTAAAACCAATTTCAATCACACAACTAATAGGGAAGACATTAAATATTTATAGTGCCTCGAATGGGTTTCGGAGCCACTTTAAAAGTGTGCCAATGCTCTCTACCTACGGACATGTATTTATTTATATAATACTTTTTGCAATATGAAATTTTTATGGAGAGCAGCGTCGTCACTCACTCAGGCAGTTCATTCAGGGCATTATGCGACCCAGTTCCATGTCCACTTCCCCCTCTCTCATCTGCCCATCACGAAGGGCCATAAAAACACTTGAAATACAATAAGTTGACAACGGCAGCGACGGCGGCAGCAACAACAAAATAATAACAATAAACGCTGAATGTTTTTATCGCGCTATTTGTCCTCGGGCAATTTTCAACGCATTTTAGAGAGCGTCCTGGCCGGGGGAATACCCCGTTCCCCGTTCCACGTTCCACGTTCCCCGTTCTATATACATTATTTAGCTATTTTGGTGGTGCAGCCTCCTGGCTCGGGAAACCGCTCAAACCACTTGAAAAGTCCCAGCCCCAAAGTCGCATAATGGCGCAAATATTTATGACTATTCTCATAGAACATTTTTTGCGCCGCCTCTCCACTCGGCAAATTTATTTGCAAAGCTGTAAAATTTATGATGCCACACATGAGTTAATAGAACAATGCGTTGGCCGAGCCGATTTTCAAGTGGCTCTGGCTCTCCCTCTTTCTGGGGCCTGAAATTTATGTTGCCTATTAGAAATTAGTTTATTGTTTTCCCTTTGTTCCATAAAATATTTACAGGCTGTCTGTGCATTAGTGGGCTTTATTTATGGCCCTAGTGGCGCGGGCCAATTTGATTTTAAAGAGTTTGGGCTTATCAATCGATTGATATTGTCTTGGAATAACTCGCATCGCTCATACGCATCGCTCATACGCATCGCTCATACGCAGCGTTGACTGCGTGCCAAGGTGAGCCCATTTGTTTGCCTCGACTTCCCTGCCCCAGGCACAGGCATTGACATTTTATTTTTACCACAAAAACTGATTTATTGCCACCATTGACAAGTCAACGAGTCAGTCGGCAAGTCACTTTGTCAGTCAGTCGTTCAGTCACTCCATTCAGTTACATCTCAGCCAAGGCAACCTGGGAAAGGCGTGTGAGCCGGGCTCACTTTTATTGGCCTAATTGCATATTTACCTTTGCACGGCGAGGGCCAGAGTTAGCCAAACGGAGATGGTGTGGCACATGGCTGGCATAATCTGCAAGCAAAAAGCGAGAGAATCGTTAGTCAAATATATACTATATACTTGTACTTATTCGGGGGAATGTGGGCTTGTCTTTGGGATTATCACGAGCCTTAAGCATACTTTCGGGGTTGTAAAATAAGTGAGAATGTAGCAAGACACTTGCTCTTACATTACATATACTATTTATATATATTAAATACGTTTTACTTTGGTTGGTAGGGCTACGAGAACACATTAAAGTCGCACGAATATTATTTATTTTTCTGGGGAATTGGTTTAGTGGTTAAAGGGAATATTAGCTACTTTTGGGTAAGATATAAGTGAGCTTATATTATTAAGATATTTTATAATTTTAATTATTAAATTTAAACTCGAAATTCCTTAAAGGATTCTAGGATTTCTTTCACAAATAATTTCTGTGGCAAACATTTCCCTGGCAAACTCCGCAAATCGATTCAGATATATAAATACTTTAACTTGCATATCGCTGGGAAAAATATATATTTCTTTATATAACCTCCAAGGGCCTGAGAAGTCATTCCTTAACCTGTCTGCCAAATCAGATTTGCGGTCTTCAAACTGCATTAGCTTCGAGTCATGAGTCTGGCAAGTGGCAATGGTTACACAGACAGAAAACTTTGGGTAAATAAAGTGGTAAAAGGCTTGAAAATTATTAATATATAATTTCTGGAAAGTTACACCCTTAACCTCTTAACTTAAACTCCAAATCTTACTAATTTTAAATAAAGAAACTGCATTTTCTCGCTGTGTGAATGGCCATTTGCAGGCGCTGCTCCAGTTGAAAGCTGGAGAGAGCCCGGACAGGTGTCTGCTCCATTTATGAACCGTAATGAGTGCGGCTCCTGCGGCAGACAGTCGAAGGCACTCTGGAAGGGATGTGTAGGTGGTTGAGGAGGAGACCCAGATGGAGGTGGCTTTCGGCAGATGTGTGTTTGACATTGGGCTTGGCTGGGCTTGGCTTGGCCATATAATGCACAATCTGTGGCCTAATCCGGTTTATGTGTCTGCGCTGCTCTGCTGCAATTACTCGGCACGGACATGGACACGGACACGGATGGATAAGCCCGGCCTGGATGGATACTTTACAATGAAATGGTTAGGACGCCCGCCCCTGGTTACATTAACATGGCCATTATGCGCCATAGTAAGTCGGCTTGAAAGCGGAGAACGCAGAACGTGCTGCCGGAGCATATAAATTCCAAAGAAATGAAACGAAATCTTCAACTTTGAGGCTGCAATGGCCGCCTGGCGGTTATTACCGAAACGAGAGGAGTGCCGCCGTCACACAGGATGTGAGTTGAATTTTATGGCAGTCATACGCAGAGATAGTCAAAGGACCTCACATCCCTTTGCTCCCTCCTATATCCCCACCCATTGCCAGCCAGTCAATCTCGGGCTGTGCCCACTCCCTGCCGGAATCCATCCAGACCTCCAGACATTCAGCCCAGCATGGAATTTAGCTGGTACAAATCCCCTGAGAGTCCACTAACAGCACGTAGCAACAGCAGCAGCCACAACAAGCCGGCACAGTGGGGCAAAATCCTGCGAGAATTCTCATTGCAGGAAATATATTCTAAGCCAGGAAATGATGGTAGATTTTTAGGGAAAAATAATTACAATAAGCAATTTCTTTAAGGGGTGTTTCCCCTTTTCTTTTCCTTCTCAAGATTTGAAAAAAGTAATTGCTAATGGAAATGCGTGTGAAAATGGGTTGAGTTTGTAGTGGAACCACTATGCCCGGTAGCTGGGAATGGGACCTGGGAATGAGGCATTTTATCAGCTTGACACTACTCCGCTGAAGTGAGTAAACAGTTTTGCTTTTGCCACCCCGATCTGCGCCCTTCGAGTGCCATAAATTGAAAATGTTGATTAATCAAGGCAAACGTGCAAGGGGTCGGTCGGGTAAGAGTGTGCGGGGGAAAGCAAAAGCGAAAAGCTCGGAGTTTGCATGGTAATGGTGGAAAAGCGCTCTCGAATGAATAAGTGTTGTGAATGGCTGAATGTGGATGTGGATGTGGATCTCCGCCTCCTCCTCCGCGGAGCAGGTGGCAAGTGGCAAGTGCCATTCTTTCATTATGCTGACAGAAATGACACTCACAAAGGGAAAATCGGGGGAAAATGGGGACTGAGAGCGCGAGTGTAACGTGGCATCAAATGCGATAACGATAACGATAACGATAACGCGACGGGGGGGCCCAAAACAAAGCATCATACATCAGACGGAGAAGACAAAGGCGGCACGAGTTGGGGAGTCCCCGCTTCCAGCCAAGCATTTTATTTAGGTCAATGAGCGTCGGCGTTGGCGTCTTTGGGGGAAGCTGGCTGAAAACGTGGCCAGAAGCCAAAATAAACAGTTTTTCCGCCCCTCCTTGGCCAGCCCTGGCAATTAGTTTGTGGCAAGAAGACACAGCCACACTCAGCGTTGAAACATTAATGAATTTACCCGAGGAAGAGCTCTGGTGAATTCCGCAAATAATTCAGGAAATCGTTGCCCTCAAATATCAGACTTAAAAATAATAATTCAGATTCCTGGGAAATGTTTTCGGGGCATCCCTTAAAAGTTAATAGCAATATTTGCAAGTGTAAAGAGTAGATGGATGTTGACTTACCTCATTGAAGATACTGTAGGCCAGACACATGGAGACCGGATGCAGGGGCTTATAGTGATTGCCGAATGTGTACATATACCAGAGGCCCGGCGCCGGAAATATAACCGTCAGCATATCGCATATAGCCATGCCTGCAAGGAGACGAGACGAGAGACGGTTGGACAGTTTGAATTAGAAATTATGGTAATGGCTATGCAAATGATTGGCGATGCGATTTTCAATGCAAATTGATTGTGTGATTGAGCATTACTGATGCCTGATGCCCGATGCCCGATGGCAACTGGCTGTCTGTGTAATCCGATTTCGGGGCTTATAATCGATTCTCGGGCCGATGATCAATTATTCAGAGACTGCAATATGGCAAACGAGGTAAATTGGTGTTGATTCTGACTAACCTCGGGACAAACATTGACCCATCTAATGAGGAGTCAGTGTCAGCATCAGTTTACTTTTAAAATACCTAAAATAAAACCATAACTAACGAATTAAGCTGAGGCAGCCTAGCATATCCTTTTATCCTTATCAACTAATCGTCTTGTGTCTGTTTTCGGATTTTGCCTTTGCTCTTTCTGGCTCTGGCCCAGTGACATTTGAACCGAGCGAATGTGTTTAAGTGACTGACTACACACCCCGATGACCTGACCTTTGTGCACTCATTGGGCGGACGGACAGGACAGTCCTCTGCTGTCTGTCTGCTGTTGTTTACACAAGCAAAAAATCCTGGGAAGCTAAACGAGGCATCCTGTTACTTTTATGAAATATATATTGGGAAGACAGAGCTCTTTTTAATGAATATTTTCAGGAGCAAATGCAGATATTTATTTCTCATAAACCTGATAAGATAATAAATGCTATTTGCTGATTTACTTATTTATTTATTTCCCTAATCAATTCCTCTATTATATATATTATTTGTGTTCAGTTAAAGGAATTTATCCTCATTTTATACACTGTAAAATCTATTTCATATCCTTTAATTCCCTGAAGTATTCGAAACTCTCTCGCAGTGCACAATTCGCTTTGCTCTCGAGCGGTTTGCGGTCGCCTGATGCAGGAGTCGAGCCCCGTCCGCGTCCGCTGTCATTTGCTCCGATTAGCCTTGGCCTGCGCTTGACACCCGTATTTGGGGGGGGGGGGAGTCCCCTTACGGCAAGGACCCCTTCTGAGGTCGCTCTTAACCCATTGACAGTGGAATAATTTAAAGCTGAAGCCTGCAGCGAACTTAAATCGAATGTTGCCAAGGGATTTGGTCCTCAAGGAACTCACTCAGCTTCGTCAGTTCCTCTTCATAAATCAGCGGCAAATTCCGCGGAGCCATTAGCATTACACACGCTATTAGAATATCTCAGCATTACGCGATGTGGGAGGAGATACTATATACATTTCCTTATATATATTTATATATTTTGGGGAGGCAGCTATTTGAAATCTCACAAAACTTCTGCCTGATTTAACATTGTGGCACATTAAGCGCCGAAAAAGCCGAAAAAGCCTAAAAAGGGGCGACGTGCCGATGTCGAGGCACGAAATGACATGGAATAAAAATAAATAATAATCATAAAGGCGGCGTCTGAATGGGGAAAATCAAAATGTGCCCAGTCCCAGTCCCCGACCCATCGTGAATGTCAAGGAAATGTAGGCTCGTGTGTGTCCTTGAATTATTCCGGATTATTTGTTGCATGTTGCACGATTCCCTTTTATGGATTTACTAGGATTTAAATAGAGGAAGATCTCCCTTACTCACCCATCAGCACAAAGTTGGTGGGCGTGGCCATGCTCTTCTTGCTCAGCACCAGCACGATCAGCGTGTTCGAGATGATGGTGATGATCATCAGGAAGGGCATGCAGTAGCCGTACAGCGGCAGGGCATAGTCCAACGGGGAGTCGCAGGTGAGGTTCCAGTAGCTCATGTTCCCCTCCAGCTGCCGACAGCCTCCGCCTCCTTCCATGTGCTGTTGGTAGGCGGAGTAGTCGTCGTAGCCCTCGCTGGTGTTGGCCAGGTTCAGGTTCATGTTCATGTTCAGGCCCATGCCGTAGTCGAGCAGGCTGAAGCGAGTGGTCTCGTTGGCGGCCTCCGAGGGGCCTAGGAGGTGCATTCCGGGCGGTTCGCCAACGATTTCGGGCGGCAGGCCCGAGGGACTGGCCGAGGGGGCGAGGCGGGAGGCGGCGGAGGATGCAGCAAGGGAGGCGGAGGCGGACACGGCATTGGCACTCCACTGGTACAGCACCTCCGTGGCGGATATGTCGTACGGATAACCGGAGTTGGAGTCGGAATCGGAGGCGAAGCCCTGCGGCACTGCGGCCGAAACCGAATGGTTGTCCATCGTTGATATAGGAAGAGTTTCCCGCGAGTTTTTCCAGTTCCCAGAGTTTCCCCTGGCCCTCAGTTAGCAGGCGAGGCTGGCCAGGCCGGCATAGCTCAAGCTGTGGTTCTGGAAGGAGAAAAAAGAAATTCAAATATAAGAATTAGTCCATAAATATTTTACATTCTCTTTTCTATATTTTAAGAATTTTTAAGATAATGATAATTGCTTTTTTCAAGCTCTTAAGTACTCCCAGAAGCGGATATCTCTTAGCAAAAAATGGACTGCAGCTCCATTTCCCTTTCCGGTTTCCAAGCAGCCATTTTGCGGTCCCTTTTGCTGCAGCAAATTAAAGTGCAATTGGAAGTTCTGATTCTTGGGAGAGTAAAGAGTAAATTAGGACAAGGCTCTGCTATTTTTTGTTTGGTCAAACTTTTGGTTGGCCAAACTTTGGTCGTTCCAAAAGAGGATAAAAAAAAGGAGAAGAAAAACAGGGACAAAATGCTTCCGCTTTGGGAATCGAACAAAGGGGCCAACTTTCATTTGTCTGAGCGATTTCGATTTCGATTTCGATTTGCTAAAAGGTTTGCCAAGGCAAACTGTTTGTTTATTTGTCAGTCAGGCAGCCAGCTCTCAATATTTCAATATTCAAATCGGTTATGATTCCTTTAGTTATGCAGAGAGCGTTCCTTGTTTGATTTGTGCTTCCTGGGGATTTGTGCAGATAGATTGTGGATTTTTCTCTTGATTGCCTGAATTATTGATAAAATACATGATTCAGCTAATTTAATTGTCCGTTTTTGGTATGGAAACTTTTGGGAGACAAGACCAAGTCAGCAGAAAGAAGGATAAACTTTTGTGGACTTTGATACATAAAAGGGTTGAAAGGAAATAATATTTATTTTTATTACCAAGTAATACCATTAATATTTCTCATAGAGAACAGGTCCAGAATATGTAATATCCAACCCTTATCCCCTTGATATAATTTCCTTGAAACTATCTAAAACTGCCAGGGATGAGGGTTCAAAATGTAAAGTGCTCTCAGTAATTGTTTAGTTTTTGGAATTAACTTTTCAACCCCCCGAAAAGTTGTCACATTTCGAAGCTCAACTGGGCTAGGAGCGCCCTTTATAATCACTGTGAGCTCATCTGGGCAGGATCCCAGTCAGAAGCCAACTAATAACAGGGCATTCCGCATGTTTATGTCATGTTTATGCTGCCCCCTTTTAATGGTTTTATTTTGCGCATTCCCAATCCGTAAGACTCGTCCAACTTTGGCCATATTTTTTGCTATTTTTCACTGCCTTTTCTTCATGGCCACATTGACCCACATAAGCCCAAGAAGAAGAGGTCAGGGGTTGTCTCTGCCTTCTGGTTTCTTGGTAAAAGAGGGAAAACCGAAGAAAACCTATTCATTGGCATATTTTTCCCAGCTCGCAGCATGTTCTACATACCAAATGCCGTTTAAGTGCGGCTGGGAAATGGGGAAAGTCGCCAGATCGGATTAGCAGTTTAAATTCAAGCAAATAACCGCACAATAAATGTTTACATTTTAATTGAAAATGCAGTAAAAGCAATTAAAATCCATTTGAAATTGACATATATCTAATTAAGCCGTTTTTTTCTCGACTTGCTTCCAATTAAATAATTTAAAAGTTAACACAGAAAAACTAGGGCTAAGCGGGTTTATTTAATTTAAATGCATGTTAATTTGTAAATTACTTAATGTATGCACATTGCTGGCGCTGCAATTTATTTATTTTAGATTAAAAATCGCCGAGCTCATCAATAATGCGGGCAGAATGCATTTCGGACACAATTGAATAAATTATTAAATTAGTTCCAGCTATTTTGCCGCGGATTTGCAGGCATTATCGGCTGGGAAAGCGGGGGGAAAATGGCAGGGGAAAACAGCCAAACGGAATAATCAAGTTGCCATTGATTGTTGGCTGCCAATCAACGCGGAATGGAACGAAGCGCCATGAAACGGAGCCAAAGGGAACGCGGAATGAAACGGAAGAGGAAACGCATCAGCTGCAGTCGCGAAACCAAAGCGGAAATAGCTTGCTGCCGACTCCTTGGCTCCTTTTAATTAGCCTTCGCGGAGCTCACTCCTCGTCGAAGGGAAATCCGCTGGGAAATTCCACTCGACTCCAGCCAGCAATCCGTTTTCCTTGTTTTACACAGAGAAAAACTTATTAATTAAAGATGTATCTATTTGGGCTTCTATCTTCAACATAAAATAATTATACAAGCTTAAGGAGTAAACAATCTTATCACTATTTACAGTTTCCCGTTATTTTATTATTAATTTCAATCACATATTTTCTTTCTGTGCACCTCTCAACTCCTCTTGCTGGCTTGTTTGTGGAAATGCCAATTGCATTCACAAGTTTTGCATTTTTGAAGGCAATCCATATGTACATTTCCATAAACCTTTTTCGTTAGGGGAAAAGCGAAGCGGAAAAGCAATTTCCGCAATTGAATTTTGCGAGCAGGTAAGCACTGGCATGTTTCAGTGGAGATATTTCCAGCATAACTTAGTCTATGATCAGGGGATTAATCAGGCAAGTTGGCTAACATCTCCTAGCAATACCTGCTCCGCTTATAATCCCCTCGAAATTAACCCAATCTATCTTGGACTGAGTGGCTTCTCGTTTACCGCAACTCCATTTCAACTGCGATTAAGTCTTTCAAATTAAAGGCACTCCATGGCCAGATGGCAGCTGGCGACGGCGTTTAATTAAGTTAGGTGTTGCATATCGATTGCCCGGCGGCTCGGCTCGGCTCGGCTTGGCTCTCTCTCTAATTATAGTGTGTTCGCCTTGGCTTTTCTTTTGACACACGCTCTGGCTCTGGTTGTGATTCTGATCTGTTTTCCATTGCCGCCCCCTGGCAGCTTTTCCGCCTCTTCCCCCCACATAGACATTAGCCGCCATCTTTGATCCATTACTACGTGAGCCGAGGGGCGAGGGGGCGAGGAGGCGAGAAGACGATGATGGAAAACTTTAACTAGGACAACGCAGATGCGAATCTCACTTGCAAACAACACCCACACGTACAGGGACCTGCACACAGCCAAGGGCACTGGGAAAAAATAAATAAAATAAACTTAAATAAATAAAAAAAAAAATATAAATGATAGGCCTCAAAATGTAGGCTAATTCTAGAGAAAAGCAGCTGCATTCCCGCTTTATTATAATTATATATCAAGTGAAAATGAAGTCCCCTTTCTCTCCGTGTACACACGTACACTCTCCTGCACGCGCTCACACTTATGCATAGTCAAGTCATCATCATAAAGCGATTAGTGGAACTAAAACTGCCATTAAAATGCCTCGGCTTCCGCCTGCTTCACTCCTGCCCCCTGCTTATCCCCTCTCCTGTCTCCTGCGTGGCCCAAGGACATCCCTGCCGCCCCAAATGAATTTCCAATATATATAGTGTGCGCCCAGGGGCACAAAGAGGGACCAGGCCTCAATGGTATCAATGGAGCATTGGTAATTGATGGTAGAGTGGACCATTTTTTGGGGGAGTCCCTAAAATACCAGTTGATTCTTTTCCCCATAGTTTCCAGCAATATATCAAGACGTTAACCCGATCCCACCGAGTTCTTCTGAGTTTATACGTCACTTTCCCTCCAAAGAACTGAGTATTTAAGCTCTCAAGTAATTAATGGACCCTTTTACCCCCTTTATCCGCCATTCAATCGTTTTCTCCTTTGTTTTTCTTTTTGCCTTTGGGAAAATCGGTTCTCCATTGTAAACTATGTAAGCTGCAAGGTCAGAATCGGGCTGCACTGCCAGCATTTTGATGCCATTTTCGCACCATTTTCCCCATTGCCACAGGCCACGCCCACTTTTCCGTTTACAGAACTTGTTTTCCCAAAGCCCACAGCAATGACACAGAAAAAAAAATGCAGAAAAACAGAAAAAACCGAGAAGAAAAGTCGATCAAATAGAACGATGTCGGCGGAAAAGCTGGGCAGGAGGAGGGGAAGCAGGATGAACTTAATTGTACTTTTTACCAGGGCAACAAAAAAGAAGCGGAAAGACCCTTAAGCGTGGGAAAATGGGGGCGGGACTGGGCCTCAGGCACCAGAGGGATGTGTGTGTGTGCCTTCGAATGGCTTAAGTAATTTTCCATTTTCCATTTAGGCGACACTCTCTCTCATGGCTTTCATTTTTTCTCTGTAATGTTTGTTTTCCTTGGCATCTCCTTGCGGCTGCTCTTTAATTTTTCTTTGCAATGAATAAATTTCCCAGCCACCAGCCAGGCGAAAAGTCACATAATTAATTCACCGAAATAATAATAAATGAGAATGGGGAGAATGTACAAACATAATGTCACTTTCGGCCGAGTTCTTTTCACGCCAACTTGCAGACTTAATCATTTGCCATCGTTTAGGGGATTCCAGCTTTTCTTTGGCGAGATAAGGCGGCTAAGGCCAGAGGGAAACTTGCCAGACATGTTGAATTAGTAGTTCACATACGCTTTCCCCGATTTTCCACGGCCTTTACAGCAGCAGCAGCAGCAGCGTCGCTTAAAGCGTTTAGAGTTTTCCCAGCCGTAATCGCCAAAGCGAAAACTTTTTCGATTTGGGAATTAAAATAAAAAGGCATCATCCACAACAAAGCCTGGCTGGCTGGCTGACTGACTGACTGGCCTCTGGCTAAGGAGGATTTTCCCCCGGCTCCCGCTCTCGAGTTTCCAAGGACCTGCGGCGCTCCTAGAAGAGAAACTTTTGCCGGCCACTCTGCACGCATCGCTGGCGCTCTCCACTTTAATGGGGGAAAGCCACCGCCACCGCCACCGTCTCCCGGAAAACTGTGCTCGCGGAAAAGCCGCCTAGATAAGTGATAAGCCGCCACACACAAATTGGCAGCACCACTCGGCGGCGGAGGCGGAGGCGGAGGCGGAGAGGGAATGGCATCGGGGGCACCTTGCGTGTCTGGGGCACATAAAAAGGATTAGATGTCTGCCTCGACATGACAGGCCTCCGCCTCTGCCTCCCAGATGGCAGGATACTAAAGGGAAAAAACCAGTGCCACAGCCGGAATCTCAATCTGAATCGAGAATTCATGCGATTCCGAGGTGGCAGCTCTATTGGGACGATGACATCCGCACACAGTTCCTCCTTGAAAAGCTTCTTAGCCTTTTGGGAGAGGACGCACTCTCTGTGTAAAATATTCTGCGTTGGCCATGTGGCAGATTATGCGGCATTAACTGATTAGTTTCGGAGAGTGTCTACATGCTCTGAAAACTTGAGGAGCTAATCAGGAATATAGGCCAAAGTGAGTAATTTCCGGAGATAGTTCTATATCTTGATAGATCAGACCTACTATGATTAATTCCAAAGAAGAATCTTTCAGGGACCCCAGTTTACTGCCTTTTTAGATTCAAGTTTGCCGCAGTAATGAATTCGCTTTCCGGACTCCTCATTCCCTATTCCCTATTGCAGTTTCCCTGGCAAATGAATCATTCAAATAGAATTGTATTATTTAGACAGCTGCTGCAGCTCCTCGGTGTTGTGTTCGCTCTCGTTTTTTTATTACCAATTCAATTTGAATGCCACCGGCTAAGCCGTAAAATGGCGGCCATCCCGCATCCGCTCCTCCTTGCGCCGGAAATGAAGTGGAAAATGCTGATTCAAATATAAACAGAGAAAACCACGCCACCAAGGGCGGTTCAACGAACTCCAGGGCGAGGGGCGAGGGGCGAGGCTCGAGGACAGGTGAATTTTTTCGTATTTAAATAAATATATAGCCCTGGGTGCGTGTGGAATGCAGTTCGTTATTTCAAATGGCACGCATTTACATGGCAAAGCTCTAGGCGCCATTACCGGCGGCATTACACTTACACCGTTAAAGTTGCCCTTAGCTCCGCCATTACCTTTTGCCGTTATGCGAGCAACTGCAAAATATGCAAATGGCCGCGGCCGCCGCTGTCGCCCCCCCGAAAAATGACGACTGTGGCATTGAGTGCGGGAAATAATGGCAAAACAAGTATACGCACTGTAAGCCAGATCGATCGGAGCTAAGTAGGGCTCGGGGAGCGTAAACCTGGAAGAAAAAATTACCTAAAAACCTGTAAGATTATTTTTAAAGGTTTATCTTTTAGGAACTCTCAATATTCTAAAAGAAGGAATATTCCATCGAATATATTCCACCTTAAAAGGGTTTCTTTTCCTATATAAATACTATTTCTTTAAGAAATCGATAAAAATATTTTTACTTAGACCAAGGTGAACGCCGGAAGTCCTTGGCAAGTTTTAATATTAAATCTTAGCTCAGCCACAAAATGAAATTAGAATAGGGCGGGAAAAATGAGGGTTTCTTCGGTAGATTTATAAATCTATTTACCCCAGCCGGAGAGGGAATAAAATGTGGCCATGCCGACTCAAATCGCTGCGGGTGCTGGCCAAGAACTCGCGGGATATTCCAGCCATATAATGAGCTCCTCCACAAGTGCCTCTCAAGCTGTGCCCGCCGTGCAAATCTCTCCCAGAGACCAGAGACTGGGAATTTATTAAGCCAGGAACGGAGTAATTTAGCAAGTAATTGCCGTTGTCAGTTGCTGGCCAAGGAGAGGGAATTCACTGTGTTTACTTGCCACAAATCTATCTCAGCCAGTCAGTCAGTCAAGTCCTTCAGCCCTTCGAGATCCTTTCAATTTGGCCGAGTTCGCATGGCTTCCTCTTGATGTAATGCGAATTTACAGTCTATGTAGTGTGTGTGTCACCCAGCACGTGCTGGTTGTGCATAAAAAAAGAACTAAGATCGGAAGCCTTAAACCTAATATATACCCCTTAACAGAGTTGAAAATTTGCATTCAAAATCAAAGGAAAATAATTCTTCTTTTTTGTATTTTATATTATTTTTCTTTAAATATTTTTCTATATATAATCCTAGAAATTTCCCTTTTAAAAACCTTATTTTTTCCCATTTTTCTTATTTTTTCCTTGCCCGTACAGGGTGCAGGACGCGGAGGCGCACATCCTGCAGACATCCAAAGGCAAATGCGTCGTTAACATATGTTGTAGTCGAGTTTCGCAACCAAATTTATCCTTACCAGCACAGTGTGTGTATTCCCCAGTGTGTGTCCGTGTGTGTGCGGGACTTTTTCTATAACAATTTGCCAAATGTTTGTGGAAAATGTACGAGTTTTCCCCCAGAGGGAGAGAGAGAGGGAGCGAAATCTTCTGCCGCCTCCATTGAAAAGTGGCTAAAGTGTTGCAGGAAAAACACAGAAAAAACAGCCGAGAAAAACGAGGAAAATAGCAGAGAGCAAGCTGTGGAAAGCTGTGCTGCGGAAAACACTGGCACAAGCCGCAAAACATGTGTGCCCAAGTTGAGAACGAAATTTAAAGCTTATGGAAAATGTAATTTAAGCTAAAGATCATCCGAAATAATGAAGGAATCCCCGGTCAATAATGAAGGGATCTTGCAATTAATCTATACATAATAAGTCCAAAGTTGGCAAAGCCCCAGAAAAGCCCAAACTCGAAATAATCCCCGCAAACTTGTTCCAGTAACTTTTTGGCCTTTGGGTTAGTTATGAAACGTGGCCGCCGCTAAGCCCGCTGACAACTTTACCAGTTACATTCTCGGATTCGGTTTTACTCTGGGTTAAAAAAAAAACAAAAAAAAAAAACGAAAAGGGAAAAAATAGAATTTTCCCAGCGAAAAATCCGCTAATGTTTCACCACATTTTTTGTTCGCCATTGTTGGCCAACCACTTGGGAGAGTTTCCATTGCGGAAAATGCGGAAAGTAGAGCATAAAGCGAGGTGAGCAGCCTCTAGACAGGACTTAATGTCCTGGAAAGCCACTTGGCTGCCCAAATTGAAATAGTTGTCCGTGATTATACGCAAAATTAGGCAGCCACAATAACGACCTACTGATCCCGCCAATCAGGCCTAATGGAACAGCATTTATTCAGTCTCTTATACTTGACAAATATTAATATTTAATATTAAATTAAGTAGAGAGACTAATAAAAACCTTGAGCCTGTTAGCCTTGCTTGTTAATCAAGGACGTCACTCGGCTGGCCACAAAATTTAATAACAAATAGTGTCCATCAAGCGAACAGACAGCAGCCAAGATTACCGGCCAGCAAAAAACAAAAAACAAAAAACAGAAACCAAAAAACCGAAATTCGGAATAGCAAAAAGCAAAAAGCGATTCTCGGTCTGTCAGTCACATTTGACAAGCATTTGATGGCAGATGATGATGATACGAGAATGCTTGGCATTCATTCCGCTTTTATCTCCGATTTATATAATATATTTTGTGTGTCTGCTCGTCTCAATTAAACCGATTTCAACCCAATTATAATTCACTCTGCGAAGTAATTCGAGACCGCATGCAAAAAATCAATAAATAACTAAAAACCGAATGGGGAAAATGAAAATATGGACTTAGCCACAGAAATGTGCATGGAACGTAATTGAAAACCCTGCTGCTGGAAGCTATAGTCTGAATAATAGAAACACGAGCGATGAAAACCCTCAGCAGCAAACAAACCGAGCTAAACTCAAACAAAAGTGCGAAATTTGTGACATTTATGGGTGAAAAAATAGCAGAAACTTGTGCGAAATGTAAATATGTTCCGCATTCGCATGACACAATGATTTATATATTTATTTTCAAAACAAACTGCTAAAATAGTTGTGTGAAACTCGTATTAAAATGTCAATTATTTGAGTCTCTCCCCGTGGCGTAATTTATACGCTTTTTTTCCCCCCGCTTTTCTCACACTTTTCATCGGATATCCGCTTGCCCGGAAAATCCCTAAGCTCGCCTTGAGCGAAATTTCAGTTTGGTGCACCGAAAAAAACCGCTAACCCTTAACCCCAACGCACATGTAAAATAAATGAATAAATTTTCGCACAAAATATGAAAATGTGGCTCTCAGCTTTTTAAGTCTAGATACTATTTGGTATTAATTAGGGAAATGTCCTCTTATTTCAGCTCTGCCATTTTCTAGATATTCCCCAAAATAATGCTATTGCGTCAATGGCCAATGGGTAAATCAATTTTAGGAGACGCGCAGTTTGGATAAACAACAGCTATGTCTGGGATCTGAGTTCAGAGAGGTGAGTATATATAGTATAGGGCCTGGCGGGCGGTCAAAGTGCCAAGCGATTTACGATCTCGACCGAGATATATGGCTGCGGCGGATCTCTAAATCTATATCTATATAATTTGATTTAATTAGTTTATGCCCCGCTCGCCGGCTGCCAATTAGTCTTGCTTCGTTGGCGCCTCTACTCCCCATTTTTATTCTATTTCTACTCCATTTTTGTTATGCTTTTTTCGCTGCTTTCTTTCTTTGCTGTTTTCTCTGTTATGCCGCTGGCCAGCTGGGCTGTGGGCCAACTTTTGATTGACTTGGCCCAAACAAAAGCTGCGAGTTGTGCGCCCAATTGGATTTAATTATGCAAAGATATTTATCTAGCCCGCTCTCCCTTCGGCTCTGTCTCTGTTGCCTGTTATTGTTGCCAGTGGGTGGCAGGCCCAACTTAAAGACACAAACATCTAAATCCACTGCAAGCTGTTGGATGTGCAGGCGAAACTTTTACTATAAATTGCCCTTACAAATTGGAGTACAGCAAATCCCCCAAAGAAACTTTACGAAACAAAAAGATGCCATTGGGGAGATAAGTGGACTAAATATGGTGGCCATTGCCTCTTTCCCTCGATGCAAAATGCCAGATTTTAACTCGAATATTATTCAAATAAATTGTGAGTTTATGTTGGGCAAACTACAAAGTAAGCTGGAGAGGAATGAGGCCATTTTGAATTGAAATAAAATATGAGAGGGGTTTCTTGTATTAAATTTTATAGTTAATATGTAAAATTAGTCTATAGGTAGAGGCTTTTATTTATAAATAATATATAATAAAATCTCCCTAGGCTTTCCCGCAAAATGGAACTTTAATTAAAGCCGAGAGCCCCATAATTACGCTACAGATACAGACAAATATATCGCTCAGCGCGGCCATTCAATGGACTCGCTCTTGTCCGCAGGCGAATCCCATTTCCATTCGCATTTCCATTTCCGAAAAAGTGCAGACATCCGCCGGTTGGCGTTCGCGTGGATTTTCCAAAGCGTATTTCACAGTCGAACACTCGCGTCGCCCGCTTCATTTATTATTCTTGTTCAGTTCATAAGTCGCGGCAAAAATCCCTGGCCAGGGCGGAACAAAGAGCAAGATGGAGCCTTCGAAGGACCTTCGAATATTGTCACGAATTGTGGGCGAAATGAACTACAGTCTGGGGCACGTGTCAAGCCAGACGAGGGGCCGCAGCGGAGCCTGCTCCCTAATTAAGTCAAAAGTAAACATGAAAAAGATGTCAGCCAAGTAGAAACGAATCAAAATGGCAGGCAGGCAGCAGGCAGAGCGTCCAATGAACTAAATGTTGCCCTACACACAGAGGAAAAGGATCAGGGATCGGAAGAGGGATCTCTTCTAAGCTCAATTTTGCATATTAATAAATTATTAATTCGTTGAAAAACCATCAGAGAGTTATTAAAAAACAAAATGTATTAATTATTCATTATTACACAAATTTTGCTTGCTTTAAATTTAAGTTAAGATTTAAAAGTAATAAAAATAATTTCAATTATATTATATTTTCCTAATAATTTTAAAGACTTCTTCAACCATTATTCCTCACCGTGTAGCCTCGTCCTGGTCGTCGCTTTCAACTGTATGTGTACGTCCATAAATACCTGGCAGGAGTATCAACTGAAACTGACGAGAATAATAATAACAATAATCGAAAAGAGCGGCAGCTCGGCAGACGGCTGGCCAAAAAGAGACTGACCAAGGCCGAAGCAGCGGGCTCTGGGCCAAAGTTGGCAACAGAAAATCACTTAAGGCCCGGCCAACAGCTCCCAGTGGTCACATAAATATGAGCCAGAAACCAAAGACGGCCGGAATAGGCTGAAATAATAATTGAAGGGACACCACAGACAGGCGAATTTCTTATGCTCTTTTTCAGGGATAATATTTAATATTTAAGATGTAATTAAATAGCTTCCCTTATTTATGTTTTTAAATATTTCATATAATTAAAGATATCTGTTGTCTTAATTGCAAATAGGATCATTTCGCTTATTACCTTTTAAGGCTTACCAAATTCGTTTGGAATTTGAGGCACTTCCTCCTCGGCGCAAGGACACATCTCCCAACACAGAACACAGCCGGACAATTATTTGGTTCACAATCTTAAGTTAGTTCTCCTCGGGGAGTGTTTACTGCCAGATAATAAAAATAATATGCACAGGCAAGGCCCCGAGGCTAAACTACAAAATTCAAGGCTCATAAAGATAATTAATATACCAGGCGTTGGGAAATTGTAATAGCGGTAATATTCTGAATTTTTAAATATGTAATTAAGCATAATTACAGGCCCTAAAAGGGAATTCAAAGTGTCCAGGACAAAGGGCCTTTAATTTGCCTTTCATGTTCCATTGTTAATAAATATTAAGCCCATATTTCCCCGATACTCGATCGGATTCGGTCCCGGACTCGGTGCATGTGTTGGACACATCATCAGTGGGCTTAACTCGCCTGATGTCTCGTAATGAGCATTTGTCGCAGGCCGCATAAGTACGTGGCAAACGGCGAGGAAAAGCCGGGGAAAAGCTGTGGAAAAGCGAGAAAAGTCAGTAACCAGTCGACAGGCAACCCAGCTGCTGACCAAAATCAATCGAAGTGAATCAATTACGCCGCCTGGCAGTATCTGCCCCGAATCTCTCTGACGCCGAATCCGAATCCGATTCCGAGTCCGATTCCGAGTCCGAGTCCTGCCGAAGTGAAGTGTATATCGAGTTTGGTAATCGTGACAAATTCCGCCGAATGACACAGCGATGCCACTTCCACTTCATTGAAGCGCCGGCATCGATGCCATCAAAAGCATCGAAGCCATCGATGCCAAGTGGGCATAATTATACGAACGCATATATATATATACAGGCTATATATATATGTGTATAATGCCCCACTGGGTCCATGAACTGTTAATTTCTATGGAAATGTCGTTTGGTCCAGCTGCCTTTGTCTTTGTCTCAGTCGAAGGCGAACTCAGAGTCTCAGTCAGAGTCAGAGTCTCTGTCTCCGTCATCGTCATCGTCTCAGTATCCTGCCCAGTCTCCGGTTCGACTTTTGCTCATTTGACTTCTGGCGCGGGTTCACTTAACCAATTTAGAGTGATTTGGTACCAAAATATAGAGGTCCTTGGGATTTGGCAGAGGCATTTCCATGGTTTAGCAATATTCTAGGTCAGAGCAGGGTCTTGGATAAGCTTTTACTAACTTTAGTTTACTTTAGAGATTCTTAAACTTTAAGTTAAGAAAGTTTAAGTGTTAATTTTTTATCCTGCAGTATCCCTTACATTTTATTTGATAAGCTCTTTGGTTTTGTGAGTTCTCCATTCCGATATGGGTCTTATTTTAATGGAGATTTGCCTTCAACGCACTGCCTGCAGGACTTTCCATGCTTGAAGATTTTTCTTTTCTGGCTTCTGACTGGCGTTGTTATTGTGGCTGCTTCCTTTTCCTTCAGCTGCTTCTATTTTTCTGCTGCGGTTTCACGGTTTCAGGCTTCAGACTTCAGGCTTCAGCCTTCTTGGCCTTTTGTGGTTTTTTGCTTATTCCTCAGCACCTTGTGCACTTTAAGAAATGGTTTAAGTCTCTCTTTAAATCCCCCTAAAGGTTAAACCCATTTTGAACTGTTAAATAGTTAAAACTAATATATATTTCTCCCTGTGTCTGTGCTGTGGCTTGCATCTAATGTTGTTGATATTGCAGCTGCTGCGGCTGCTGCTCCTTGCTCTTCCAATAAAGCTAGGCTAAGCTGATTCTGCTCTCGTGGTTTTCCCTCGTTTTCCTCCTTTTTCCCAGCCAATATTCTTGTTGCTCGCACCGAGTTTTCCCCGTTTTCCCCGAGAAAAGTGTTGTTGTTGCTGCCTTTGCCGTTCGCCTCGCATCGTTGGCTGTTGTTGACAGGCTTTCAAGGGACCCAGAGACCTCAAGACCCCAACACTCGCTCGCATGTACATACACAAAGATATATATAATATACGAGGAGAAGGAACGGCTTAGACCATGAAATACCCGGTAAAAAAAGGTATTAATGTGGAGATTTACACAATATATTTAAGTATTTTCCATTTATAAAACACATAAATAATTAGTTGATAAAATAATTAAATAACCCTAAATTTACCTAAGATTAATTCTGCAATATACCCTGGTCACCTGGCGCCTTCGAGGGTATAGGAATATATATGTATATATACCCAGATATATACAGACACGAACAACAAACTTGGCACCCATTAAATTGAGTTTTTATATTGAGACGCTTGGCAGACGAGAGCGGCCAATGGTAATTGAATTAGATGTGCCCCAGCTCCCCAGCTCCCAAGCTCCCTGGCTCCCTCGTAACTCGTAACTTTGGATATTTTTTAGTTACTGGCCAGCAATTAAATGCAATTTATTAATATGCTTTATGGCATGTTAGGGGGTACGAAAAGTTGTCCAGACCTTGATGAACTCAAGTGCCAAGTTCCGTTTAGTCAAGACTACCCTACTTTTGTAAAATGTGGCCAATTAAGCCAATTAAAAAACGCAAAGCTATAATTAATCTAGATTCTAGAACTGCTGACTATTTACATCACCAGACAGACATAAATCTCTGCGAGCTCTTTATAAACACACTATTTTGGGTTATTTATGGGAAAATAACTCAGTAAACACTTGAGCACAAGGGCAAGTAAAATTTTAATATATATTTTAAATATCTCTTAACTTACATATCTTACTTGGTATAATTTAATTGGATTTTCCTTGAGCTTCACTCGAGTGTAATTAAAATATTTTTCACAGGCTTCCGCTCCTAGATTGCACTTCTGATTCCCTCGAAAGCTCAAACTCAACTGCAATTTATCTCAAACTTATCCCGGAATCTGGACAATAACCCAACCGAGCTGTGTGTGCGTGTGGCTTGCATCCCACGTAAATTTCCTGTCACAAAAACACATCAAAACTAGTAAACCGACGGTGCTAAATATAATTCTCCATAGTGGCTTCAACGACGCTGACGACAGCCTTGCTAATGCAGCATTTCATGGCGGAAGTCTTTTATGGGGCCGTCACTTCATCGAAGGAGGGACTTTTATGCGAATTTTCAACAGCAATTTGATTTACACCTTTCGACGCCTCGAAGCGAAAAACAAACTGTAAATATCACGCATACGCAGTGAGTGCCGAAAAGGAGCAGTAACTGCAAAGCAGTAAAGTCAGTTTCGAGCAATTTATTGGCTATGATATGCACAGATATCTCTCCATTGAGTCCTGCTTGTTTCGCTGTTAACTGGAAAACTCTTTCAGGACATTGTTTGGAGTGGCCGCTGCTGCAGGGCTGGCTTTTCGTTTTTAGGGGCAAAAAATACACAAAATAGCCAGTCACTGAGAGGAAATCTATGTTGATAGGGAATTCTTGAAGTTTATTAAATTCTATATAAAAAATATGAGTAAATATATTATTTATTTTATTATTAACAAGGAAACTCCTTTTGTTTTTGGGATTCCTATTATTTCCTGTCATTTTCTTGCAGTGTCCCTGCTGTCCTGTCCCTAGTCGTCAGCCTATTTGTTATTGTTGCCCGATTTTCGCCTTTTTTTCCTGTGTCCCGTGTCCTGTGTCCCGTGTCCTGTGAGCACTCAACAAATATGCAGGCTGTAGGCTGAAGATACCGGGCAGTGCATGTTGCCAGACATCCTTCTGGAACAATAAGGCAATATTGGATGGCTGGCTTTTTTCTTTGGCATTTTCAGTGGCCCCCGTGGAATCCGTGTGGGCCAAAAGGATATGTGTGTGTGTGTTTAGGGAGATTTGCCTTAATTAAATTCCGGCATAAAAGGATTTCGGCCGGGGCCCAGCCCAGCGCTTTAAGCTGTCCCGCCACCGACACTCGCCTTTATGTCTTTTGACAAAAGTCTTAGCGGCTTATTTGAGCCAGCCAGAAAGCCAGCCAGCCGGCGGGCAACTACAGATTTTAATTACGGCTATAAATCATAGAGAGTCGGCCGGGGATGCTCCATTTCCCATATCCCCTTTTCCCATTTCCCCATTAATCGCAGGCATATGGGGATGTTTGCCGGCAGGGTTATCTCATTGTTAACTCACATGTAGCTACACGCGGAAAGCAAGGGGATAATTTATGCAATTTACTAACCAAGATTGATAATAATGGGGCTGACTTTATATCACAAGTAAATCAGCTATAAGTTCTTGATAAGGTTTAATAATTTCTAGCTTGCAAAATTGTTTTCTTCAGTGTACCTGACGGGGCTGCCCAATTACTGCAGTTCCATTGTTCGGCCTAATCATGCGGATGGCTGCCGCCCTCACAGTTCGTGGCCCAAATTTACAGCACACACAAAAGTTGGGCATTAAAAAGTTCACTTAATAGTTGTTAGTTATCCCCAACCANGGGGCACACAACATGCCACATTGTCGCTTTGACTTTTATTTATTTTGTTAGACGCATTTTGAAAAGCCAATAAGCAGCTCTCTGATTGATTATCTGCTGCTGCCCTCTCATTGTCTCCGTGTTGATGTTCGGTCCGATACACACACGTACCGG
>VNJO01004521.1:0-18861 GCA_008042535.1 Drosophila tani
ACGGACAGACGGACAGACGGACAGACGGACAGACAGACGGACATGGCTAGATCGACTCGGCTGGTGATGCTGATCAAGAATATATATACTTTATGGGGTCGGAGATGCCTCCTTCACTGCGTTGCAAACATCTGGTCAAAATTATAATACCCTCTGCAAGGGTATAAAAAGGAGAGCATCAAAAAAAGGAGGGAAAACAGGAAAGAAAGGTTGTGGGTTTTTGGCTACTGAAGAGGTGAATATACCCTTTAGGGGAAAGATAATGAAAACATTTTAAGGATTTATAGGTATATTTTTAAAAGAAAATTATTAAAAAGCCCTTCTATGAAGTGGGTTCTTTTTAGAAATAATTAAAGACGGTAAAATAATTTAATTATAAAGAAATATAAATATAAATATAAATATAAAATAGGTTGAGAAAGTTTAAAATTTTCTAAGAGATATGGCGTCCTATAAAAGATGCTCTTTAAAGGCAAGGATATGGAAAATATTTATAAATCGGTTATTTAGAAAACCACTAGAGCTGGTTAATTATAGCTGGTGATAATTATCACAAAAAAATTATAGATGGTAAACTAATTCATCTTTTAACATAATTAAAAAGTTAATCAAAAGATTCCAAATTTTTTATAAGTTNCAGACGGACATGGCTAGATCGACTCGGCTGGTGATGCTGATCAAGAATATATATACTTTATGGGGTCGGAGATGCCTCCTTCACTGCGTTGCAAACATCTGGTCAAAATTATAATACCCTCTGCAAGGGTATAAAAAGTTAATCAAAAGATTCCAAATTTTTTATAAGTTAAGCAGATTAATTAAACTTCCTCCTAAAGGCAACAGGATATTGCAAATATTTCTGGATCGATTTTTGCAAAATTTCAGGGATATATTTATACCTTCTTGAAGTTTCAGAGCTCTCTCTGCCTCACAAACTTTCCAAACAACTTCATAATGGCCCCCACCTTTTTCGAGGGTATACAAATAGAAAGTATCAGGCTGAGGAGTTATCGAAAAAATATAAGCCAAGCGGAAATCAGGGGTGGCGGCAAAGAAATTTGCATGCAAGTCAGAGAGGAGAGCCCACTCGGACTGGGACTGGGTTTGTTCGATACACAAATACCTGAGAGTGTGTGTGTGTGCTGGGCTTGTGCTTAGCGATAACACTTTGACAGGATTACGCCTGCTTAAGGACCGCATCAAAGTCGACACCCGCACGCTCACATGCTCACGTCCTGGAAAGGATATTACCGCAGCGCTTTTTGCGCCCTCCTTCGATTGCCAATTGAAAAGACATTTGCAGGCACATTTGCCTCCACTTACCCAGCTCCGCTCCGCTCTGCTCTTAGGAACTGAACTCAACCGAACTGAACTCGATTCGGTGCTCGGAACAAAGTTTGCATGACTTAAAAGTTATGTGGGGATTGGGTCCTGCCACTCGTTCTGCCCTTTCAGCCTGATGCCCTGGACGTGAGGTAATTTCTAATATTTAGCTCTAAATTAAGTTAAGAAAAGGGTTGCAAGCAAGGAGCTTGCGGTTGGTCGCTTCTTAAAGACGACGAAGACGACAACGTCTTGGCCTTTTCCAGGCATATTTTATTGCAGGTCGCAATACGAAACCATTTTGCCGGCATTCGTATTCGTCTGCGTCTGGACAGTTGGTTTATTGGTCACACTTGGGCTCTCACATAATTTATGTGGGAATCTTGAGCAAGTCACTCCCCATCACATCACTCAGCCCAGTCAGCCAAGTCAGCCAAGTTACCAAGTCATTGCCAAGACACTGAGACAGTTGTTGCCTAGGCCAAGCTCAGATGAATTGTGTGAACCAAATTAAAATCAAAACAAAGCATCGGAAGGGAACTGCATAAATGTATATATATAGAGTGTATATATCGCGGGGTATGAACGACAATCTAGATATCCTATCTGAAAGAATACTAGGGAAGCTGAAGCTGAAGAGTAGCCACCCTTCTGGAAGAGACGTATACCCTGCAATCAAGGAGGAGGAAAGCCTACAAGTTCAGAATCATATTTCACACAGAGAAAAAGAGTTTGATTCCCCTTCAAGAATATAGAATGCTTGATTAGGCAGAGAAATTCTATATTGTCTTTACACTTTAAGAAGGTATTTTCTTAATGGTTTTTTTTTACCTTAATTGGTTTAATCTTATTAACTTTTTAGAAATTTAAGCAAACTGGTTTAATGGTTGATTTAACATCTTTATCCAATATTTACACGATATAAACAAGTTAATAGCTGAACAATTTCTATAAAACCCTTCCTAGACTCCTAGAAATTTATAGTAAATTCCTAGAATCTCTTCAGAACCTTAACCTACTCATTTTTTACCCCAGTGTAGATGTCGCTACCTCTGAACTGAAAACGGGAACTTCTTTTTTAAGTGGAACTCGCGCGGTTCAACTTGCTCATTGCGTGTGCCAAAGGCTTCCTTTTTCCGTTCCCAAAGCCAATGCATGCCGCTAATTGCCGAGTACTTGAGAAACTTACTTACCGCTAAAAGTCAAGCAAGCATTTATTAAACTCATTAAAAAATCGCACAGAGGGGGTACGGGGATTGGGGAGAAAGAAAAACTGGGAAAAGTTGCTGAAAACTATATTGCGTGTCTGGAACGAGGCTGATGGTGATGCGATGTGATGTGCTTTCGGGGGCGTGCCTCAGAACCTAAACAAAGAACGCACTGATAAGCCACGCCCCCGCTAATGCAGCTCCTCGTTTACCCATTTTCCCGCATTTCCCGCTTTCCCTGGCTGATCTCCCTCTTTTCGAGGGTTCTGCTTCTGCTTTTGATATGCAAATTTTCGAGTTTGTAACGAAAAACCCGAGCCAAAGGGGCGACACTTTGACACCCACCCGTTTTTAGGGCCCCCGACACAAACAGTTATAATTAATTGCCTGTTCGAAATTGTCAAACCCACTCCAGGGCCCACGCTTCCAGCTTCAATCAATAAAAAGTTGAGCCATCCGAAAGTTATACTTATAGATACCGATACGGATACTTTATGACGGAAACTGGTTCGCAGAGGGCTGGAGTCGGAGATCAAAGCCCCATCATCAGCGGTAGTAAGTAGTACCTGTTGTTGCTGTCCCTGTTGCTGTTCTGTCTTTTTTTTTTTGTTAGTTGGAACATCCGCTGTCTGCCCACACGGCGGAGACACCGACGCGATGGTACAGTGGATCTAGTATATCTTATAATACCCATACTCCCCTTGAAAAATCATCCTAAAGAGAGAGTGTAGGCCTTAAGACGTCAGGAGCTCAGCTAAGGCTAACGAGTTTTTGGAATCAATTCAAGAGATATTATTATATTTATTTGTTATTTGAAGATTAATCTTGTATTTATCTATTTTTATGATATATTTAAAATCTCTTATAATCAAAAATTTTGAGACACAGAGATTCCTTATAATTACCAACCAAGTTTATTGGCCCAAATTAAAGAGATGTTATATTTATCTGTTGCTTGAAGATTATAATTATATTTATTGGTTTTTCTTGATATTTTTTATGATCATTTTTAACCTAAATATGTAAATATTTTTCTTCTCATCCACTTATTAAATTACACCCAAAATATAAATACCCACATATCTCAAATATTTGATAATCATCACTAATTTTTACTGTGGGAACTGATTGTAATTATGTCTTCTTCACTAAGTTCATTAGCCAGCTGTCGGATAATTCGATCCACTGTGCAATATCGCCTGAACTTGATTCGGCGGGCAGCGCAATGTGTGTGAAATCTGGTTTGTGAACATGGCTCAAACTGGATTTGGCGCTTGGGATTTTTATGAATGAATGAGAGTGGCAACAGCAGCTATAGTTCGCTTCCCCATGGCCATTTGCGTTTACTACGCTCTGATTGCGGCTGCTGTTGTTGTGGCTTTCGCAATATGCTTGGCCAAAAGATACAAGATACAAGATACGAGAGCAGCTTGAACATGTGGATGGGTTGGGGTTCGGTGCTCGGTGCTCTGTGCTCGGTGCTTTGGTGCCTTGGTGCTTTAGTGTGCCTGGGCAAATAATAAACAGGGAACCCTGGTTCGCAGGTGTATCGCCAGTTTCCCGTTTCCCCTATCCCGTTCCCGGTGCCCGTTCCCGTGGCCAATGTTTGAGCCATGGCTCTCGAGTTACTTGCTGCCAGCCACAGTTGGCCACAGTTCATTAATAAAATTCACTGAAGCGAAGCAGCTCTGCTTACCCGCCCATTTATTTTCTTGGCCGAGAGTAGGTAGGTTTGTATCTCATGGATTCATTTGGGCTCCTCTCTCTCCTATTTTTTCTGCGAGCAACATTCTATTCGGTTGCCGCTTTGAAAACGTAACTAATTGAATAATAATCCATGCATTTCCATATGAATAGCCGATTAAGACATGTTGTTCATTTAGCATAAATAGTTTTCGAGTATCGGAAGCATTCGGGGGATCCGGCTTAGCTGGGATTTGGTCTCCTCTCTCCGAATTCCCAGCTTTCTCGATTGGGATATGCTTTTGGTGTAAGCTTAAATGGATATCAGAGCTCGTTCGCTCATTAGTTGAGATGTGCGTCGAAAGCAAGGAAAATTATCAGGAAATTCACTTGCCTTATGATGGAGAGATTGAGAGAGAGAGAATTGAGTTTAAGCTCTATTGATTTATTTCCTTTAAGTCAGTAAATAAATTATAAAATTTACTAGCTTTGATTAAGAGGTGAATGGCAGAATGTGCAGGTTTAAATTCTTAAAGAAATCTGCAGAGTTGCTAAGCTAAATTGTAATTTGTAAAATAAATAATACGGATTCATGTTTACAAGATTTATACAGTTTCCTACATATTTCTCAATCATGTAAGACTTATTCAAAACCTTTTATGTAAAGCCATCATTAAATATACATGTAAGTCAAAATCTTGTTTCTAAGACTGAGTTTTACAAAGCATCATTTATCATTCTATTAGGATTGGCTGTGATGGTAGTTAAAGAAATAAAATGAATAAAGACTTTGCAATGTCTGACTTACAAAAATATTTAATAAATAGTTATAAATACAAGTTAAGTCCCTGCAATATCCCCTTCTTCAACCATAAATCCCTTAAAGTGACCCTGATCCGCACTCCACATTATCTTAACAATATTGGTTTTGGGGCAAAAACCACACATAAGCTTGTGTTCCCATCGCGGCTAATTTAATCAGCAGCCATTCAAAATCAATGAATAAATAATAAAAACCAATATTACCCACATTGCGCGGCTTAACTAAAGTGCCAGAGTCGCCACGTCGGAGTCCGCCTCCTCCCGGAGTCCGGAGTCCGCATAATCCCCATTAAATGCCATCCAATAGCCAATGTCCCGGTAATACTTTAATCCGTTAAAGCAGCTGCAGTTGTGAAGTTTTTCGGCTGCCAGTCCTCGTTGGTTCGATGGTTCGTTTGGTTCTTCCCTTTTTATTTCGACCATTTCCCCACTGACAGCTGGCAATTGTTCAATTATTGCCCAGTGGCTCGGCTCTGTGGATCATTGGCATATCCCGGTCTCTGCTGGGAATAAAAGGGAGTCTCCAACTATCGTTTAATCATAAAAAATGCATGCGCCCATAGAATAAATCCCGATGCGTCAATTGTCCTGCTCCCGACCGACCCCTTGATGCCGTTAATTGCATATCAATGCAGCATCAGCAGCATCCGAATCGGGATCAGGAGGAGGAGCAGGAGCAGGAGCAGGCGCAGAAGCAGGAGCCGGAGCTGGCAGTTCATCAGAGTGTCATTGACATCGGCGGTGGTGGTGGTTAAGGGCACCGCCTGCTGATAGTTGTAGCCACGAATGGCAATTAAACTGATAGACTTTTAACGCATTTTGCGATTTTAATTATTAACTTGGTATATATCGATAAGTCAGCCATCCTACATGACTTCATTTCGTCCTTTCCCGCCCACTGGCTCGCCCCCTATATTGCCATCCATCCTGGCTCCTGCATGATGAATGCCTTTTTAATGACATCACATGTGTCCGTCTGTGTGTGGGGAAGGGGGGGGTGCCATTGTAATTGTGTGGGTGAGAAGTGCTTTGTGGTATGCGTGAGCTTATGGAGTCAGTGCTGGCAATAGTCAGCAGTTAAAAGGAAAATTAAATCCAAAATTTATAATAGAAAACAGAGCGCGATTTTCGTAGCCAGCAGAAAAATACCTGCATATTGCAAGACAAATGTATGGCTGTTCGGCAATAATAAAATGTAGAGGTTCTTAAAAAAGTCTTTTGTGAAGTCTCTAAAAATAATATATGCCCTGTTATATGTGCTTTTAGAGTTCCCAAATCATCAGAGATTTCAGTTTCATTAAAATTATTACTTATTCCTTAAAAATTCTACAAATTAATATTAAAAGGCCTTGACAGTTATTAAAGTCTTACTGAATAAAACTCTAGTAAATTCTCTAATAATAATCTTTATCATATTCTAGGTGTCTTAAGTGTTCTTAACTCATCAGAGATTACTGTGGCTTTCAAAAACAATTTATAAAATTATAGAAATCAACCTTAAAATACCTTGACAGTTACCAAAGTCTTACTACCTCATTTATGACTTTATTTAAGTCTACAAATCATTTCTAATTTCCAGCCAAATCATGAGGAAAATGCAGCAAACGAAAGCCAAGCATTTCTGCCATATCTGAGCAACAGTTGCCCCATGAACCCATGTGACTGACTTCCACCCAACTATCCAATAGACTATAGTAGCATGTGGTTTATGGCTTATGGATCGGAATGCTACCCCATTTGACTGGATGCGTAACGACATCCCTCCACTGTCCCCCTCTGTGTGTCCCTCTGTGTGTTCTGGCTTGTCATTGCACATTGTCTTTATTTAATGTTTTGCAATTTGGCAAATTTATTATGCAAGGATTTGAGTCACAGGCGCCCAACGTGTCATTTATTGCATTTATCATGGACGCACACAGCGATCCCAAAAGCGTCACTACTGGCAGTCGCTTTGGCACTCGCACACAGTGCATTCCCGCACACTTCAGCTGAGCTGCCAGCTGCCTGACACTGATTGCAATTTTAATTTACAATAAAACTCATTAGCAGTGATTGCTGTTTACTGTTAGTCGGCGGAGACAGGCGTTAGGGCCCAACTAAATGTGCCACAAGTGTCGCCTGCAACTGCCACCCAACTAAGACCCTCTTCCCCCTGCAGCTTCCTGAGTGCATAAACGTGTCGGTGTGGAGGTATTACGAGTTCATTTGCTACGCACTTGCCCCAGAACTGCCCTTCCTGTCCTGTCGGCGGCCTGGCCTGGAGAGAGCCTCAACAATATCCTCCCGGTCATGCCGATTTAGTGGCGCATTTGTGTTGACTTTGTGAGGCATTATCATTACCGTTGGGCAGCGGCCTCAAGGCGTAATGCCATGTCTTGGACCAGAGGAGCATCGTTGCATCAGAGGCTCTGATTGCTGATGGAATCCGCCACCTGCCATCATCGATGGGGGATTCTAATTAGTGTTGGTCTAGCAAATGCCCAAAATGTTTGCTTGTGTAAATATTATGATTACTACCGATTTGGTCAAAGACTTAATTAAATACTATGTATTTGTGTTTTAGTAGGTCCTAGGCTGGGCTCATGATTACCGAACACTGAGGAGGTAGAACTACAAATGATTTACCTAAGAGCTCTAGGGGGTTGGCGATCTTAAAGTAATTTTAGGCCTCATTTGTATAAAATTCTAGAGCAATTTATGTAGGAAAATCAGCTAAGGAAATTATATTTTTTACTTGCAAAATACTTGCATTATATATAGACTTAAAATTATAGAAAAATCGTGTTAATTACCCAAGTAAATGGCGGGATTCACGGAAACATTTCGATTATCTTAAAACTGACTAAAATAATATTTTAAAGTAGGACATTTTATATTTCTTTCTGTTGTTAATTCTGTGTAAATTGCATTCCTTTGAAAAATTTGTATTTTTGAGTTAAAGAATACTTGTGTATGGAATATTATAGATTAAGCATATCCATTTCCTAAGTAAAAATCGTTCTACATAAGTACATGTTTCAAAAAAGCCATTGTAATTATTTAGTTAAATAAATATCAAACTTCTTTCTGTATTTATTCCTGTCTTAATTATAATTATTTAATAAAGCTTCAATGATAAACCAAGTTGAATAGCCAGCTTTTGAGAGTCAGCCCTTTGATTTCCTATTAATTATGGCCAGCAACCGATTCGATTTAAACACATTTTCGTGCCATTTTCCCTATAATTTTCCAAATAATAGAGAAAATAGATAATTTGCTGGCACTTAAATATGTCCCATATTGAGCAACATTTTCTACAGCATAAAATGTAATGCAGGACATTACAATTAATCATGCGACCGGTAAGCCAGCTAAGCCGCTTTGCATTAAAATCGAACGTTCGATGTATAGAATATATAGTATGGGCTATGCTATATGCTGTCATTCACACGCTTAAGCCGGGCTGCGTGAAACAACCGCGTCCTTTGGTTTGGAATCCGTTTTAATTAAGCAAACGCCATGGCATATTTTAGTTAATTTCATTATGCAATGTATCCCGTGGCCCAGCCTTTGTTCTCCCTTGACCCAACCGGTTTGTTATTATTATTATTGTTATTGGCTTTAATTAGGTATTACCGGCAGCATTCGCATATTAGCCATGGCTTTGTGCGCACGCATTATTGACCGTGTGCGTGAATTATGTGTTAATTTGTATTAATGATCTTTCCCCGCAGTTTCCGTTCTGTGTGTGGTGTGTGTGCGAGTGCCTTTCGGAAATTTTCAATTGCACACTTTTCGCGAAACGTTGAATTTACAGGACTTTAAGCATCCTCCAAGCCGGTGCTTAATTACGAGAATCCGCATAATCTGTTAATTAAAAAAAGCAAACATCGATAAAGGCATAATAAATAAGACAAACACTTAAAGGCCCAGGGGAGCGATAAATGGATAACAGTCAAACGTGCACCTATGTATACACTTGTTACACCAAGGAATTTAAGGAAAATGTTTAACCGAGAGACAATGGTTTAATACACTTGTAAAAATTGGATAAGATACTGATGTAAATTATTTAAATTAAGGAAATATATGATATATTTTAAGTATTCGGAAGTCGAAAAAAATAATAAGTCGGATATTTAATGGCTCTGGAACTCTGATATATTTTTTTAACAAATACCATAAACTCTAAATACTTATGAATAAAAATAAAATAAATAATTATTAAGTCTATAACGTATTCCTATAACTCATTTTATTCTTAACTTAATTAATTTCTTAAGTATATTATTGTATTTTTGAAGTATTCCGATGTCGAACACAAATAATACGATACTATAATCATTGGTATGTGAAAATTGTAAGTGAATTCAGGTCTGAATGGTCAGAATTTCGTGCAGACAATCCGCCAGGTCCCTGTCTCTTGACCGCTTTTTCCTTTATTTTTTCTGTTGGTATTTTTGCATGTGCTGATGACCAGGTCCAGACACTGACGGCGGCCAGCTCACGCCGAGACCCGTCTGCACTTCGCGCTGTTGATGGGAATGTCGATGCTGATGCCGCGGTGCTTGCGTTAATAATTATGGAAAATCAACGCTTCGGCATCATTTGGCAACTCATTAAAATTCATAAATTATACTTCAGCGTCTCATTAAAAAATCGGCCAGCGATTGCAGACACCATCTACCATATACACACGTATCTGGCCGGCTGCCTCTTGGCGGTATAATGCCGCGTTGAATGGGCGCTGAATTGTCAGGGCGAATTATGGCCATTGAATTGCACGCGTTCAGAGCCAATGACCGATTTTTTAGACCCGAAGCTTACCGTTTAAAATCGTTTAATTGATGAAAACTGCATGCATTTGTGAAAAAAAGGATTTACTGGTTCAAAAAAAAATCACATTAATCCAAATACATTAAATCAATATGAAATAATTTAATTAAAACTCAAATATGCCGATGAAAAGCCACAAGAGTTTGGGGGGGCAAACCACAAGAAAAAAGGCAAACTGATAACAATGGCGATAATAATTCGCATTAAAAACGCAATGCACTTTAAACATGGCGATGGGTTTAATTAATATGGTTTTTAATTTAATTTACGAATTTAACAACATCAATTAAGCTAATTCAAAGCGCAGCCGGGGGCAAATTGATGCGACTGCAACGGTAGCCTCTCCACTCTTAATTAATATGCCAAGTGATGTGTGATTAATTAATCATTCGGTCAGAGATAAGCTTGCTAGTTATATATTTAACATTTTTTTATAAATTATATTATAAACCTCCTTGTGGTAGCAGCTGTCAGCCAGTAAAAGGATTAAATAATATTAGGGAAAGTTTGCGACCTAATAAATAATATCAATTGTAATTACAAAACAATATATTTAAATGCAGGTAAGCTTGCTTTATACATATCTAAGACCAGGAAAAGTTATTAAATCATAAGAGGAGAAAGTTAAAGTCTAAATAATTAAAAGCTCGCTCTCTTGTCAATTATCTGGGATTATTTACAAGGAAATCGACAAATAAACAAGCACTCTTATTTATAGTTCTATATGTGCGTAATTTTCAGTAGGACAACCGACATTTAAATGCACATTATTGTAATCAATTTGGACATTAATGATTAATTATTTGTATTTCAATTGCAGTTCCCATTTTAAAGCCCCGCAAGGCAGAAAATGTTCAAAACGATTGAATAATTAAAGGAATTAAATTAAACAAACATGGTGAATTCTTTTTTGCCTCCTACAAACGTGTTTTTGTTTCTGTTTAATGTTTTTTCCCCAAACATGTAAATATAAATATTTGCGCAAATGTTGTTTGTGGCCTGGCAAGCAATCGAATCCTGAAATTTCCGCTATAAAAATAGGTCCTCCTCCTCCTCTACTTACCCTTGGCCCTACCAGCAATTGTGGATTAATTAAATAAAGCTGCATGTTCGAGTGTGGGTTTTTTTTAATGTTTTAATGTGCATAGTTCAGTAAGTATCGAACTATTGCATTAATTTTACCAGGCAGCGCCCGCAATTATTCACTTACAAGGATTTTGCTGTTGTTAAAGTTTTTGGTTTTATTTTTAAAAACATTTACAAAGTTTCTTTAAGCCCGTAAATTGCTCAAATGGTGTTCAGTGAACCTGCGAGTTGGTCCCTTCCTGCCGCGCCGCCCGGCCACTCATTTAATCGAGTCAACAGAAACGATATAAAATCAGTTTAAATCGTTACCAACCAGGGAGACTTCTTGACAATGTTTTATTGAATTTGGCATTGCCGAATCTTTAAAATTTCGTCAATAGATCCCTAAAAAGTAGTATCCTTACGCAAAAAAAATGTAAAAGTAAGTCTTTTCATAAAGAAAGAGTATTTTAAATACAAATTCATATACTTTCTTTATTTTGAACTGAAGTTAACCCTTTATAAATCCGACACATCCTTGCAAAAAATAAATAAAACTCCTTTCAATAACTGTTTCGGTCAGGGCATCGTCAAGTCCCCTCGGAGACTCTGTAAAAGTCCTCTGTTTGTTTTTGGCGTTGCCCTTTTTTTTTGTAATAATTTGCCCGGCCAGTGCCCGATGAACAGGACTCTCGAAAGGGGCAAGGAGCGGCAGAAGGCGGAGCCAGGAAGCAGGAGCAAAATACACAAACACCCGGCATTGGCATCGGCATCGGCGTTGGGAGCAACGAACGGCCAACGAAATCAATTAATGAATTGGTAAAAATTAAGTGCTTCAATCGCATGAAATTGATTTCGAGCAGTAATTTTCAGCACGAGCGATGGCGATGGTCGGGATAAAACGTATATATAATATATGTATATATATATGAAAATGCAGCGGCATCAGCTGAATCTGAATCTGAATCAAAATGAGAATGAGAATCAGTGGCAAAGGCAGGAGCAGGGCCAGGACCACCAACAGCAGCAGTGGCAGGATAATAATAATGCATAATGGCCAGAGCCGGCGGCGGTAACTTTTTGCCGCTTATTTCTGCAGCGTTCGTTGACTCCGGGACTGCCGGGATCCCGGGGTCTCCGGACTTCGGTTCGGTTCAAAAGGTCGTCATCAAGCATCGTTGGACGTCTGGACAACTGGCCCCAAAGGACGACTTTTCTGTTTGTTGCATAATAAAAAAATCATTTTCTCTCTTTTTGCCGAGTGCGCGCGCGGGTCTTTTTTGTATTTTCCAGCGAGCAGCATTATTTTCCTTTTGCCATTTTTTAATGCACTTAGTTTGCGGCTGAGAAGGCATAGCCTGCCAAAGGGACCTCGCCTGCAATAAGAAGGATTCAGAGCTGCCGCCGCCAGTGGCTGTGGCAGGTGTTGGCCGGGTTGCTGCTGCTGCCTCTCTTTATCACGTTGGCCCTTTTCCGGCATATTTTAATGGGCATTATCTGCATCATGAAAATTAAAAACTTTATGCTCGTTACCCTGTCCGTTCTGGAAAGCGCGCAAATTAATTTCTCTAATTATATGAGCGAGTCCAATGCGCACAATGCAATCGTAAATTAGCCAAGTTTATGTGCGGCAGCCAAGATGAAGGAGAGCCAGGAGAGCCTGGCCTCCTAGCTCCTCTCTCTCGTTGGGGGAAAACCAGTCCTGGCCCGGCCAAGGCGATAATGTTATCTAAACAAGCATAAAGTTTTGCATCGAGGGCTAAAAATCTAAATATTATTACCAGCATCCGGTTGCCCAGAGCCAGGCCACTCTCTGGCTTTACCCTTCCTCCCGTTTTTGACTTTCCCCATTGATTAACTTCACGTAGAACTAGTTTGCTCTCCGTCTCTGGCCAAGAGCACTTTTCTATACTTCTTTTTCTACTTTTATTTTTAGCCCAAGCCGGTCTTGATTGTGGACAGGAGTTGGCCAAGAGGGGCGGAGGGGGGGCGTGTCTTAATTTGCCTAAAGGAAGTCGCTGCAAGAAAAGGGAGAACAGCGTCTGATAAACATTGTGGCTTTTTAATGTGGCAAGTGAGGCGCACTCTAGATTTCTTGGCTGAGAGGACTTTCATGTTTATTACCAAGGCGCACGCCCTGCGTAATTGTGGAAAAAACAGTACAGAAAGCGGAAAATAATAATTATTGTAAAAGGAATACCTAAGTTACCTACTTTCGCTAAGTCTTTTAAGAGGAAAAGAAGGTTTTATTCTTGAAAAGTTTATTAAAGGTGTGTTTAATATTTGTAAATATGATTTCTGGGCAAATGAGACTTTAAATGGGTTTATATAATTATAGAAAATCAAAACATTTTAATTTGCACACGTAAAGTTTTATTAGATTTTTTAAAAGCCATAATATTCCTTTTCCCACTACTCACTCGCACTTTAAAACCTGAGTTCGTCCTTCCTGTACTCCCTAACAGCCTCAATGTTCGAATAATTAAGTTCCCTGCCGATTGGTATCGTAGCCATAAAATCGTACAAGTGCCACATGAGGCATGCAATTCGTGCTGATTGCATAGATAGCTACTTTTGGCCTAATCCCTGGCCAAGACCAGCCACACGCTCCTCCGGGCCCTGCTTCCAGCAGCAATGCCAGAATTTCTTGCATTTTATGAGCTTACTCTTTTTCCCTGTGAATTGCCGGAAACGCAACAAAATGTTGACAACGAACGACATGCGACAAATGTGCCTGATTACATGAAATTAGCTTTGATTTGCCATTGGGAAAAACTGAAGCTGCAAAAAATCAGTGCGAGCTCGGACGGATACTCCCATACAAAAGCGGGGCCTGACAATATGGCCAAATGGAAATTGCTGTGAAATGTATGAACTACCAATTCTGTTTGCAGCTGCAACAGCAAAAACCACTCTCGACAGCTGGCAGGGCATGGCAGGGCGGATAGCCATCGAGACATTGACACAATAACACCTAAAATGGCATTGTCCGCCCCGCAATATTGACTGCCGGAAAGTGCTCGCCCATCCCGATGGCTTGACCGAAAGCGATTGGAAGAAGCAACAAAAAAAGTATTAAAAAAAGCGAGTCCCTGTCTGAAAATGGAAACCACTTCTGGGCAACCTCCACCCAGAGAATTCGCCCCCAAAAAATTGCCATTTTCCAACCCCCCGCCGACGTCCTCCCTTCCGGAATTCATGCATGAATTTTGAGCGAACCATTTTCATACCTTTCGCAATATTCCTCGTGCGGCTCCAGCAGTCCGTTACTTTTCAATTTCCACTTTCCACTTGCGACTCGGTTACCCCAGCGTCCGGTGTCCGCTGTCTAGTGTCTGGAGTATGGTGTCTTCGGTGCGATTTTCCGCAACGCTGCATTTTCATTACTAGCCAGTAAATGGGCTCTGACTTTGTCTCCCACTCAGGTCTACATCTCCGCCTTTTCTCTTTCTTCTTCCTTTCCTTTTTAGGGGGTTTCCCTGGAAGACAGTAAGCGGCGCCTTATTGCAAATTGTTTGAATTACTCTTGACTCGGGCAGGAGCAACACCATCTCATCTCGTCCGAGTACTTTACACCTGCAAAGTCCATCCATCGATGGATGGCATCCACTCACTGTTTGCCCCTGGTTAGGGGCCACACTGGACCAAAAATCAATTGGCCAGCTGGCTGGAAGATAAGGGGGCTCAGGCAGCAAAAGGCAGCAACAGATTATGTTGTTTAACAATCAAATAAGTCACGCGGCGCTTAACTCAGCCACAAAGGCAAGAGCCAACAACTGCAACATTAAGTGGCAGTGGCAGTGACACGGCCTCGGGGCTAAGACCGAAGCTCGAATACCCTGGACGGGCTAAGTGGGTAGTGGATTTTATGGATTTAACAAAGGTGATGATTATCTCAGGCTGAAATACTAAATGAAGCTTATTCGATGCCCTTTTCTATATATGAAATAAGAAATAAGAAGGGCTGAGGGTTGTAATTATTTTAAAATGTTTGACAAAAGAATGTACAATTTTATTTATAAATTTTTATATTTTTCATATTTTTTCATACTACATATTTTTTCAGTTACTCTACTCAAAATTCAAAGGGCATCAGCTCTCTTACTTATCCCTAGCGAGAGTGGGACTCCAGCAGAGACACCGTGGAGTTCTGCACGAAAGAATTTAGTTACCTTTGGGCGACGGTCGAAACGACACAAGGTCCGAGAGCTGCAGTGCCCGTGCCCTGCGCCCTCCAATCTCCCACCTGGCTCCGGCTCCGGCTCACCTGAGTGGCTTATTGTGCCATCGTGTCCAAATGTGGGCGTATCGTATGGTGGCTGCTCTTGCCTGATTGTTTTGATTCTTGGTTCTGTTTGGTTCTGGCCTGGTCGCATATGGTCGAGAGTCTCTGTAGCTAGTATATAGTATGTCGCCCTGTGCCACGAGCCCACAGCCAAGAGCCATGAGCCATGAGCCGTGTAAACATTGGCGCGTGCCGAACGGGCAGCAACAGCAATTTTTAGCAGCAACAACAGCAGCAGCAGCAGCGGCGGCGGCATTAACACCTTTGTGTGTGCGCCCTCCTGGAACTGATTCTAATCGGTCCGTCGGTAGGTCGGTCAGACAGACGGACGACTATGGTGTTGCCGCTGATGTATCAATTAATTTTTATTAGCCCCGACTCGTTATGAAAAATGATGCAGAAGTGAGACGTTGACACAACATGTGCACCAAAAGAAAAGTACGGACCGAAAATATGACAAGAACTAGTTTCACATCTACAGTGTCTATAAAAGTTTTCAAAGAATAAATATCTTCAACTTGATAAAAGTATTTTCATCAATTTATGGCCAAAAGTTTAAGTTAACACTGAAAAAAATTGGTAATATAAATGAAAAGCTAGAAATGCTGTAAGATTTATTATTTGTTTAGTTAATTAACTTAATAACTAATAAATGGTATCCCAGTTCTTACTTTCCCTTATTGGTTTGGGAACTTGTCAATAAAAATGCTTTGACGAAAAATAACTTGGGAATTATAATCTTATACAAGAGATATTTTTAACCCTTTATCCCAGGGACAGAGCTTATGTATCTGTCTTCTTAATATTTTATTCTAAATTTATTTTTTAACAGCAAATCAAATAAATCAAATTTTTCTGTGTTTCAGCAGGTTGACCTTTTCAATAAAAATGCCTTCAGCGAAAAAAAACTTGGGAATTACCCAATATAAACGAGATAATTCTAACTTTTGAGCCAGAGTTAATTTATCTATCTTTTATCTTTATTTATGTTTCGTTTTATATTTTATATATTTTAATAAGTATTTATAACAACTAAGTAAATTATTTTTCTGTGCTCTCAGCGGGATAACCTCTCTAAACCTCTACATATCTCCAGATCCCAATCCCAATCCATAGTCAGCTCAATCAAGGAACAAGCTTAAGCCCGGGCTTTCAGCTCACGGCCCGGGGCATATGGACATGACCCGTCCGAAGATCCATCAATTTGCATATTGCAGGCGGCGTCTGCTCGCTCACCTATAAATCCTTTTTTGCCTTTGTCGCTGCCTGCCGCTTTGCACGCCGTAAATAACCCGGCCAGCCGGAAGCTGGGAGAACTGCAAAACTGGGCCAACGACGACGACGGGACATGGCCGCCAATCATTTATCAAAAATATTATCAATCAGTCAATAGATGAAATGGCTTGATGAATGTCCAACAAGCGGGCTGGCAGCCTGGCAGGCAGGCAGGATGGCAAACTAGCAGGATGGCAGCCAGGCAGAAGGAACAGGAACGTTCCCAGGATCGGGTGTCGCCGCTGACAGGCCTCCTGTTCAGTGTTCAAAAAGGGCAGGAGAAACTCCAGAACGGATGCCTGCATTTGATTGATTTCGGAAAATGAAGAAAAATCGTGTCGAAAACGCCAAGACAAAGTGAGCGCAGGCCTAGCAATGGCCAAAACAGAAATTGGATAACGGCCGGGGGGCAGTTTTGGCCAGTTTTGACCAGGAGTCGGTAGAGGGAAAAGCACTTACCTCTTTTTGCTTGCTGCTGCCCCGAATGCCGGGACGTTCTACCCATGCACTTTGTGTGGCGATGAATTGAATTTGTGGGTGTCTTCTATCATGGCCAAAGATTGAATGCAAAGCTTGCTGAAATGGAAATGGCAAGCTACAGAAAAAATAACACAAAAAGATATTGTTGAAAGGGAGGAACACTTTAGAATATGATTATTATTCAGGAGAATACAGGGGCATATTTTTCGTTTAAATTTACTGAAGCTCAGACACGATTAAATTTGCTAAAATTTAACATTCGAATTTTATGAATGATAAAAAATATATACAAAATGTTTAATAAAGTTTCTTATGGATAGGGGTTTTTAGGATAAATAGGTGGAAATCTTTGCAATGGAGGTAGCTTTCTTTACTGTCAAAATTAAAAAAATAAGGTTAATATTAAAGGAAACGTTGACAGCCAAATAAATAAATAAATGTATTAAAAAAAAATTATTTATTAAATTTTCTCAAGTAAAGGTCTTAGAGTTTTTGGTTAATTTAAATAAGAGTAACAATTGAGAATAAAAAGCTTGAAATTTATGGTATGTAGATAGCTTTTTTGCTAATATAATAAAAACATTAATTTAAATATTAAAGATAATTTTGACAGCGAAACGAATAAATATGTGGTTTAATTTTTAAAGCCAGCGGGTGTTATTATATTCTCTGACACAGCATTTAGTGTCCAAGGAACCCCAGTTGACCCTGTTTCCCGGAACACCCAAAGCGGCTTACAACTGCCTCGCTGCTCTTACCTATTTCGAGTGCTCTCCTCTCAATAGCCTTTTTGGGAATCGACCGCAAAAGCTGTTTATCATTGCCCAGACTACGTATGATTGTCGACAGTCAGGCTATCAGCTGTGAAATTAGCTAGCACTGGTCGGGGGTGGCAATAAACTTAACGGACATATTAGAAAAGGTTACTACTAGGGGAAGTGCATCAGAGAGGGATCAGAGCCTGTCAGCCACTGCCAGGTGAAATGATGAAGTGCGGGGCTGTCGGGTGGTTGCTGCAAATTTGATTATTGCGACCTGGGGGCAGCGTTTGGGATAAAGAAACAAACAAAGTGGTTGTCCGTGTGTGAGTGTGTCTGTGTTGGCCATTATTTGGCAATGTCTTTTTGCATGTGTGTGTGTCTGTGCGGACTTATTCAATTTGCACAGCAACATGTCAAAAAGTTTCTGCCCAGCACAGATGAAAAATGTTCAGCAAAAGTGCAAAACGCAGCAAACATCCAACGAAAATTACCAAAAAAATGTGTGTGTGTGTGTGTGTATGCACCACTCTGGGTGTTTTTTTGTTTTTCATTTTTTTTCCTTTTTTTGTTTTCCTTTTTTTGTTAGTTGTTATTTCTACCAGTTTTGTTTTGGTATGTTGCTATTACTTGTCCGTTCGTCTGCGGCTGGTTGTTGTTGCTTTTCCAGTGCTCTGACGTTGTCAAAAAGTGTGCCAGCGTCAGACGACACCGGGATCTGAGTGATGGACGAACCGGAGCGGGGTCCCCAGATGGAGCGGGGTCAGGGGTCATTGGGTTCTGGTTACTATACTCCTTCTGCTACTCTCTTTTTTTTTCTGTGCCCCCGTCGACAGTTGACAAGTGGAGCATGCGGCCAAATGCCTTTTAGTACCTCTTTCATCTGCAAATATTTGTGTTATTAGAATTTTTAAGCCAACTCGCAAAAACGTTTTTGTCAGCCGGCAACAAAAAACTATATGTATGCGCAAAAGTTATGCCTCGAAATGGGGAGGTTCTACATAGCAAAAACGCTATTAAAAGGTGCTTAAAATATAAGCTAAAACTTATTAAATTCAGAAAAAGAAATAATATAAAAAATGTTTAATATGACAAAAATAAAAATATAAATATGTAATAAATCTTGAAACCTTTTTTTTTTTTTGTA